>CANXYC010263015.1:0-29627 GCA_948193065.1 Aleurites moluccanus | reverse complement strand
CATTTCACACCCGCGACTGAAATGCTCCGTTCATCCTGAAGCTACTGGATGTTTTGAATTATGCAGACTTTTAATTTCGCGCCTGCGACTATAAAGTATCGCACCCGCGACTTTAACCTTTTCAAGACTGTGACTGGATTTGTCGCACCTGTGACCAAGCTTGTATCTAATGTCGCACCCGCGACTACACCTAGTCGCGCCCGCGACTAAGCAGCATCCTGCAATACTTCAGGGAATTTCTTGGAGATTCTTGCACATAATCAAACAAACTTATTAGTCCAATAATTTATTGTTTGTAACCATCAAAATGAGTATGAAGAAGACCTTAAGGTCTAACACCATTAAATAAGTTTAGAAGAAAAGGTAAATACTTATAAATTTATGACCAACCAACCAAACTCAAAAACCATTTTCCCTTGAAGTTTATTTATCTATTTATTTTTGAAGAAAAAAATGAAAAAAATCTTAAATTTAGTATTTATTGTCATTAATGAACCTTTGTTATATGAATCATTTAAAGTAAATGATACTTAAGTCTCTTCAAATATTTTACAAGAATGATTCTCAAAGAAACCCATCTTGTTCTTATTATCATCACTTTAATTTTTTTGGTCTCATCAACTAAAGCTCACACTCACAAAAAAGGAAACCAAGAACAAAGAAAACATCCATTTGGGTTTGACATAAGAAACTCTAACAAGAACACCATACCCCTTGCAATACATCTGACCCACAAGGATTTGTAAGCAATATGACCAATCTTAGGCTCCTTTAGTGTTTCCTGAAACTACTGTTTCACACACTCCAAGACTACCTCATAAAGCGGCATCCGAATCTGGCTATCAATAAAGAGCGAGCTCTCTTCTAACTTCATGAGCTTGAATGTCTCTGAATCAACTCGGACCTCTTTGGACTTTAAATGGACTACAGATTTTGAGACGTTTCTCTGTTTTATCCTTATTGTAGCTTTTATAGGTGTTTAGTAATTTTGTTATCTGGTTTCAATGGTGGCTCATTCTATGAGAAAATCTGATAAATCTTATGAAGATTATTGAAATATGAAGAAGGGTTTAGATTTCATGGTATAAGAAGTGGCAGGTCAAACAAATCAAATCTTGATTTGGTGAGTTAAGTATTGTCTCAATCAGGCAAGATTCAAAGTCTAGAACTTTGTTTTGGAACATTAAGTTTTAGTTAGAGATTGAATTGATTGTTTATAGAGAAAAGCTTTCATTTTTAAAGCAGTAGAATTCATAAAGTTTGGATTTTGAGAATTAGTTACAAAATTAGGAGGAGACAGAGAGAATGGTTAAGGAGTGGAGAGTGGCGGTGAAGTGAAGGAGAAGGTGATCGACGGTGATGGTATTGGTGACGGCGGAGAAGAAGCATCAGTGAACCAAGTTAAGAGAGAGAGAGAGAGAGAGTTGTACTTAGTAATAATTATTGTCCTTTCCTTTAGAAATAGAAGAGTGGTAGTATAATAATTATCACACGCGCAAATGGAAAGAATTAAATTTGTGGGTAACTGATGTGAAAAAAAAATTTAAAAAAAATGAGTTGTAAAGCCATGTAAATATTTTGTTAATTTTTGAACGAAAAGTAGATAAAAATATTTAAAATTACTGATAAATAAAGTTCGAATATTTTTTAAGTAACAAAATAAAGTTGGAGTATTATAATGTGTCCGAGTCATAAGTTAGAATACCATGGGTAAAATTAATTTAAATATTTTTTTTTCTTATTTTTTAATCTTATTTTTCTTGTATTTTTTTGAGATTCTTAGAATATTTTCTGGCTAATATATTTAAAATATTTGAAATTATACGGTTAAGATTTCTTCTGCAATTCAATTTGGATTCTAAACTGAATAAAAAAAATCTTAATTTAAGTGTCTAAAATTTCTTTTATATGCATTGCATTGTCAATTTTATAAGAATACATTATAGGGGAAGAAACTCATCAAGGGATTTCATTGCTTTATTAGAAAATTTTGATGAATTTGAAAAATTTTTAATGACCTAATAGGAATTAAAATAGTGATGATGAAATTTGGCAAGAAAAATATATTAAAATGCTTGCTTTAGAAGATTTCTATTAATTTAACTTTGACTTTTAATAAAAAATTTTGATTTCGTCTCTGGTTTATCACCTTTATTGATGACTTTAATATGATTGTTAGTATCTTATATTTAAAAAATTTATGTTTTTGTATGTCTATTTTACTTCTATATAAATTTAATATCTAATTTTTAATTATCTTAAATTTCTTGTAGGGTTCAATTACGTAGAAAAATATTTTTTTATTATGATATACTATTGCACATATTTGTGGGACTAATTTTATCAATGGTCCTCTAAATTTTTACTTATACACATTATATTTCTTCAGCTTATTTTTATAACGAAAATATCATTCAACTTTCATTAATGGTCATTTGAAAGTCCTTTAGATTAACTTCCATTAAAATTACTATCGGAAAGCTAACATGATTTGCCATCTCAACATTTTTAAATGTCTTAAAGCCATGTCATGGCTCCCTTACCTACCCTTCCCTCTCTCTTTTACTGAAGCACCACATTTCTCTCAGTATAAAACACCTTACAAGCATTATCCAAATCCGCACACTAAAAAGCTTAAATTCCATGAACATATTAATCCCAAGAAAAGAAAAAAGTACAAAAAGAATAAAGCAGTTATACCCTCCACAAAACCAATAATTGGTACAGAATTTTGGCTCTCTAGGCAATTTGTTTCCTTTTATCATTTTTTTTCCTAAAAGAATTCACAAGTTCTAAATGTTTGTTATTGTCAATTGCTAGACATTGTTGATTGTGTTCTTCATTTGATTATGAATCATGTTCATTTATGTCTAGGTCATAGAAGAAATTTATTATGTATTGTTGTATGCTTTTGAGGAGTAGTACTTGTATCTAATTAATGTGGACTTTGCTTATAGATAGTTGAAAGAAAAAGTGTTCTACTGCAGAAGCTGCAAAACAAGAGAATGAAAAGGTGGAAAGTTCTGAGAATTTTGTTACTCCTAGTACATCACAAGGGAGTAGAGAAGTCAGCGAGAGAGGAGAAGAGAATATATCATCTAAGGAAAAAGACATCATTGATATTATAAATACAACTAGACGACTAGAAATAAATGGTGAAGAGAATGCTGACTAGCGGTTGAAAGAAACAAAGATTCATTCTGATACAATTATGGATAGACAGAAAAAACTTAAAAATGAAGAGGATGTGTTGTTTAGTGATATGGAGGATGATGATGCTAATCTTTCAAGTAGACTATCATGTTTTAGGCACGCACAGGGTATTTTTAGGACTCTGTCATCTAGCAGATCTAGCGACTGGGTCCAATTGAATGAGAGTTTTGAGACTGGAAGAGGTTTGATAAAGATTCAAACGGTGAGTCCAATGATTGGAATATATATATAACTTTTATGATGAAAATATTATTCTCTTCATAATTTGCTCCTAAATAAAATAGAATTAAAAAAAAAGAAGAAGAAGAAATTTTTTATGGTGAAAATATTATTTTCTTCATAACATGCTCCTAAATAAAATAGAATTAAAGAAAGAAAAAGAAATGAACACTTTTATTTAAGTTTAGCTTTGCAAATCGTCAAGTGCTTTTTGGCAGCACTGGCCATATTACTGATTATTGCCTTTTTTATGTTTTTTTAGTAATATATACTATTACTGTTGCTATTATTGTTTTTATTAACATTGTCTTTGTTCTAATTATTATTTATTTATTTAAATTATTTCAGGATTACATTAGAACTATTGATGAGACCATATTCCAGCAACAGTAACTTTTAAATTTTTTTCTTGAAAATTTATTTTAATTAACTTTAATATTTGGATTAAACAGTATTATTTAATTGAGAGCTCATATTTTTATTTATTATTTTAAATATTTATTTTTATTACATAAAAAATATAAATTTATTATATTATATAAAAGATATATTAGAAATCAATGAAAATCTATTAATTAATGTGTCCATCAATATTTATAAAAAAAATTAAAAATAAAGATAAGATAACATCTAATTATATTTTTTTCCATCTTTGTAAATTTAAATTTCTAATTAAATTTTATACAAATCAATATACATAATATCTTTTTATTATTCGTCCATCTAACTCATATTTTTTATATTAATATTTAAATTTAATAAATAATAATAATAATTTTCTCATATTAAAAAATTTAAAAACAAATAAAAAAATATGATTAAAAATAAGTAAAATATGTTAAATTTACTTATTATTTTAATTAGATTTTGATTTATAAATAAACTTTATAATTTTATTGTTTTCATATTTCACATTTTCATATATCATTAAAGTCTTATTAAGATAAAACTGATAATATAGTAGCATTCAATTAATATAACACTGCAAAAATCATTAAAAATCCATAAATTTTATAAAAGTCTTTTGCTTAAAAAAAAAAATTCTATAAATATCTTTAAAAATCTTAATTGAATAAAACCAAATTTAACAATGCTTATTGAATTGCTCAGCCTCGATTTATCATTACCATCGCTTCCATTCTAGCCGAGTAAGTTCTCTACCATGCACATGGCAATTACCAACAATCTGAAGTAGAATTAAGTTCTTCATTTCCTCTTAATGTAACGATCAACCATGAGTATGCCAGGAGGTCGTATCCCCATCTGTTGATGGATCCCACCCTGGAGGCTTGATGTTTGGCCAATCACCACGACATCCTAACCTAATATAAAGACTCTTCTTACCTTCAAAACAGACCAACAGAGGTGGTCAATAGTAGTTGAACTGAAATTCTTTAATTCAATTTCTAATGAACTTGGTCTAATAAGCACTATTATGAATTTAGCCAAAGCAACCCAACATCATCAGTGATTCCATAGAAAGACATAACGATCCAACCCATGTAAGCCACCACCTCTACAAGTTTGTCTCCATATTGTATCCTAGTTTACTTTTTTTCAATTTTATTGAATTCATCAAAATATCATCAAATGGCAGAACAAATATTCTTTCAAATACAGTGTCCCTTTTTACTAGTATGTGTTTGAATGAAGTTTTAATTTGGATTAGTATTTCAAGTGAAAAATCATACAATACCTATTACGGTCAAAGTCAAATATCCCTTCAATTTTCAATCCTCGTCTATCCAAATAGATCATTATGGAGTATGTAGACCAGAGAAATGTTCAAGTTTGTTCCCTTTGACCACCTTCTTTAACAATTCTTTTGGACAACCACAAACAAATAAGCTCATTATATTATAGGACTAAAAAGCAAGTAGAACGTTCGTGACAGGATGAAGAAGTACCTGGAAGTTTCTTGTCTGACAAAATTAATTGTTTGAGGGCACTCAGAGATGCCTGAGCTACACTTCTGGCATGATCCCAACCCTGGATCTTGACAACCACATCAGCATTTGTGTATGCTAGGCTACCATCTTGAATATGCCTTCTTGCCTCTGTCTTTGTTGAATCCTCATCTGCCATCAAATATTACTAGCACGATAGCAGTCATTCACATTTCATATGATAGTCATGGACACATCGAAAACCAAGCAGTTGCAAATCCTTTTATTCTTCTTTATGTCATGCTACACTTCAATGGTAAAGAATAAAAAAAAAAAAAGATAAATTAAAAATCCAATTTCAAGAAAATACAGAGAAAGAATTAGAACAAAAGAAAACTGCATCATATTTACATTTCAATGGTAAAGAATAAAAAAAAAAACAAATTCAAGAAAATAGAGAGAGAATTAAAACAAGGAATAGCGCTCCCTTTGAGATAATCATACTAATAAATATTTTCTGGGAAACCAAACAGAGGGTTAGAATAAGCAAGTACCTCGTAATTGGTGGTGGTGCTGGTAGGCGAGGAGAGAGCGTTGCAGGAGAGGTGATTGTGTCTCTTGGAGGAGGAAACAAAGAAATTATTAAAGGTGGTGGGAATTGAAAGAGGGAAATTATCAGTAATGGGAATAGCTAGTAAAGTGGATTTATAAATGGGAAGTGAAAGAGGAAGATTTTGAAGAGAAGATTGGCAAGCGGTTTTAATGGGGTTTTGGGTGAGTGAGAAAGATGTGGAGGTGACAGCAGAAGTGGCGGTAGGCATAGCCATGTCTTTTGTTACAGTAAGAGAAATAGATATAGATAGATAAGATATACTATATAATTTCACACACGACACAACAAGTCCTGCTGTTTCGGTTAACCCGTACCCATGACTCGCTAGTCAGTACAAAACCCAGCTACTTGGTTCGAAATAGAATGGCCGCTGGCGCGGAGCAGGAGCTCCGGCTCTTAGGATATGAACTGGGTTTTTTAATGGTTCATTGTCAGGAGAGTTTGTTAGCATGTCTAGCTCCACCAGTGCTAAACATTGGGACTAGGCTAGGAGTTCTCACATAAGTTGATGATGATAGTAAATTGGCTGCCACTGCTTTATAAATTGACCCAATCACTGCCGCCGCAACAAGGCAGCCGGCCCGATCATTAAGCCGGCCGCCACTAGGCGCAACAGTACCAGCAGCCCTGGCTGCTACGTGGAGAGACCGAATTATATTGTGAAAGCATGAGATTTTTTTTTTTTCAAAAAAAGAAAATTTAGTTTAGTTTAAAGATTATTACTACAAACAGGGAGGAACTAGAGCATGTTTGGATGCATAACCTAAAATCTCAATTGCCATTTTAATTCACAGGCGTCCATAATTGAGGTTTTTTTCAATGTTTGGATGACTAATTAATTACTGTTCGAAATCGTTCAAATCGATAAAATTCAACAGCTACGCAGAATTGTTATTGCCGATTTCTATCGATCTGAGTTTGTCCTTCCATTATTTTTTTGGACAAAAACACCCCTGAACATTTTGGGTGGTCTACTTCTTCGAACGATTTCACACAAATCCATTAGCTTCATCAAAGAACAACCTAGCAGCCACCATCCTCTTTGAAGATTTGAGCCTCCGACGCTTCAGGTTTGGGCTTTTGAATTTCTTGCTTTGATGATTCTTCTATAAAATTATGTTGATTGTGAATTTAAAAGAAAAATAATACTATGAGTTATAAAAGCTACTTTAAAAGCTCTATACATTATGTACTTTAAAAGCTCTATACATTATGCTAATATAAAAGCTCTAGCTGAAACTGTTTTTGCGGAGTGAAACATTTCTGTAGGAATCCATAAGGCCATTAATTTTAGCCTCAAATGACAGCATCCACTACTGTGTTTGATAAAAATCAATTTTCTTTAACCACTAATCTCAAACATAAAAATTTCTTAAATTAGATATAAATGATTTTTTAAAGTTGCCTAATTCAGTGGAAATCAAGGATAAAATTCATAGTAGGATTGTGAAATTTGGTAATATGATGCTTAAGCAGGTCTAGGATATGAAGCTCATATGGTTTTTATTGAACATTATTATGGCTTGATTTTAAAGTTGATCATTTTGGGTATTTTTAATGATATATTTCCATTTTGTATGATTGATTGAATTTATATACATGCTTGATGTTATCTTTGAGTTTGGTTTCTGATTTCTTGACAATGGCAGAATAAGGTGTTAGCACGTACCTGTGGTTATTTTTTAGAATTCCATTTTAAATATGATATACTGGTAATTTCACTTATTTTTTTCATGGTCTAAGCTCATGATATAAGAAAATTTCACTCTTTTTGGTAATAACTACGAGAATTGCTTAGTATAATTTATGTGAAATTATTCTTTTGTTATCTCTTTAAGTTCTCCAACTATAGGACTTGGGATATCCTGCTGTCCTTTATTCAAATACTGGGGTATTTTTTGTGCATGGTAAGAAATTTGAATATTTATTGTGCTAAATTCATTGGATAAGCAATTGATTTGTGAGGTATTCTAGTTATAGTTGGAACAACCTTGAATTAATGTGAATGGACTTGACCAACTACCTGCTAAAAGTCATAGGAAACTATGCCCACTTTTTTTATAATCCAAATGTACTTTGTTTGAACTACGGTATTCTTGGAGGCATTTATGGAGAGCATGCTAGAATTGATGGGTGCATGTAAAATCATAGCACTTGCTTGGCTAATGGTCTGTTACATCTGATTTATCATCATATGCTTGATGCTTTTGGTGGGGGTGTGGAAGTAATCATTTACATGAATATTCTTTTATAAATCTTAGAATGAGATCCTAGTATTGTCATCTCTTAAATTTCCATCTTAGGTGTCTATATAGAACATACCTAACTAAGCCACAAATGTATTTGACTTGTCAAATTTAATTAAAGTATCATAATGTATAGAACTTTATAAATTATAACCTTGGCTAGCAATAAAGAATTCATGATTATAAGATTAAAACATAGCACATAATTTAAGACATGTGTCTTTAAAAAAAATTGGAAAAAATAGAGATTATAAAATAAAAAAATTTAAAGAACACTCTAATTTATCTCTTGATTTGTTTAATATATGTTTTAGCCAATATGATTCATTCTTTTCTCCCTTTTTTTTCTGCTTAATTTATTATGCTGGCAAATTTTTTGGACTAGATGTTGTTTGCTTTCCCATAATTTTAAGTAATCTCTTTGTTTCTATATATCTATGCATATATTTCATTTCATGTTTATTTTTTTTATTGGCTAATTATCTTCAACTGTTGTACAATTTGACTGAAATTTTCAATAATTCGTTGTTGTTGCTTGGAATTATTTTGGCTGACCAAAATGTCCTTAAAAAAAAAACTTGTCACGTTACAATAGATTATGAAACAAACAGTGACCAAAGCATATTCTTTCTAATAAAAAAGAAACAATGGCGTTAATGGACTTCAACTCAGCTTTAAAATTGTTGACTTATTATTTGAAACTCTAATTAAAGATGAATTAATTAAACAAATAGATAAAATAGGGTAGTACATGTCAAGCAATGAATTGAATTTAAACAGTTGGTTTCACCACTAAGCCTTATTATATAGACAGTTGATTTGTTTATTTTAATTTTTTTTATCTTATTGTTCATGGTTATTATTGCTATCATGAAATAAACAGTAGTCTTAACATTTTATACCCTATTGAAATTAATTCTCATATATGTTGAAGCTCATAATTGAACCCTTAATAAATTATGTTAATAAATAAGGTGTCATTGGCTATGTTAATAAAGAAGTTGTCACCATAATGGCTATGTTAATGACATCACGGATTCAGTTGATCTAAATGCTACAAATACAAGTAACACTTAAAAAAAAGGTAGTTCCCAAGACATGAAAGTAAGATGGAATGATGCTTTGACCCTTATATTTATTGAGATATGTATAGAAGCTGTGGAAAAGAATCTTCGTCCAACTACATATTTAAGTAGGGCTGGATGGAAATTTATAGCAGAAAAATTTAAGGAAAAAACAGGGAAGGAGTTCAGAAAGGATAAATTAAAGAATCGGTGGGATGCAAGAGGGAATGGGTATTATATAACAACTTAATGAATAAAGAAACTGGTATAGGTTTTGATCAGTCCACTAGGCAAATAGAAGTTTCGGATGAGCGGTGGGAGAGAAAGATAGCGGTAAGATTTCATACTTATTTGAATACTTTGTATTTATTTTTCTATTAGGAACATTATATGTTGCTTGGAATTCTTTTTTCAGGGAAAAGCAGAATATGCAAAGTTTGGAGGGAAGAGTGTTGAGAAGTATTGGAGGTATTATGATCGACTATTTCGAGATGTTGTCGCTTCTGGTGTCTGTGTGTTCTCATCTAATACTATCGATAATATTAGGGAAGAAGGTGGTTCGAACCATCATGATGATTCATTGAATAATGATGTAGACTATACAAGAGATGCTCCGAACCTTGATGACGTTGAACAAGAGATTCTTGCGACTGTAACTAGGCTTGAAGTACTATTTCTGACAGTGGAAACAAATAAGAGAAAAAGAACTGAGGGAAAGAAATCTCCAGCTGCATTGATTCAAAAGCAACTTCAGCAAGTAATTAAAGCAATTAGAAGTCAAAGCACCGCTTCCTCTCACACACCTCCAGCTATTCCTATTATTGAAGATTGTCATGTTGTTATGTTAACTATCCCGAGATTGGAGGAAGGGAGCTTCCTTTGGATGGCAGCAACCTCATTATTTATGAGGAAGGAAGCGAGACAATGTTTCGTGGTTCAACGCACACCTAAAATTAAGCTGGAATGGTTGAAGTTTCAGACTGCCATAGAGGCTCGTACCTTAGAGGCAATGCACCCATCTTTCATTGGTTGATTGATATATTTGTCTAATTATTTGACTTATTTGAATTGTTGGATTTAGAACACATTGATCATTGTTTATCTACTTGTGTGAAAACTTTAATATTTTTTTTTTAAGTTGTGTTGTGTTTGACAATATGATATAGTGTTGGAATTTTTTTTTCTTCAAACTGTTGAGTATGCTTCCTTTGCTTGTGGCTTTGAATGGATGATTTGAGCATTTAATACTATTTTATTGTCTTATGTTATGTTAAGATGGTAGGTTTTTCGTGGTTCCCAGACTATGGCCATCATTCTAGTGAGGACGAAGAGGAAGAAGACGTTGAAGTTATGCACAGTAATAAAAATGTTGCCAAGCTAGCAAATGATGCATTCCTACATATTGCATTATATGGAATTGCGCAACAAATAGATGCTTTATTTTTGAAGACACCTCGAAGAACCTCTATTTGAACTGGTCATATGTTCATACAAGAGATGTTAAATGACAATGACAATGACATTTGTTGCTATGAAAACTTCATGATGTATCAAAACGTGTTTGTTGACTTTTCTCAAGTTATGAAGTAATTACGTCGCTTAGGAGGAATGATTTATAACAAGTATAAAATAAATATATCTTCACATTTCAAGAATATAAAACTTAATTAAAACAATTATTTTCAATAACAAATTTAAAACTAGTTTGGTTTAAAAATCTAAAACTTAGAGACACTTTAGCCTAAAGCTTTTAAACTTGTTTTACACTAATATTAATGATTTTTATGAGAAAATTGCATAAGCTTTAAACATTAGGGGAAGGAAAATCTTAAAAAAATAATTATTCTAAAATTGAAAAATGCAATTATTTTTCTAAAATTAAAATATAACTTTAAGAAATGTCTTAACAAAAATCTATATATGTCTTAAAACTATATACACACTAGGGCTGTGTACGGTTCAGATAAATTTGGGGATCTGAAAATTTTCAAATTGAATCGAACCTTCAAATATTTTAGTTTTAAATCCTTGATCTCGAACCAAATAGAAAAAATATATGTACCAAATTGTTTTGAAAATTCGATATGGTACGGTTCGAGAATTCAAATATTTGGATATTCAGTTTCAATTCAAATATATTTTAATTCGGTTTAATTTGAATATTCAGAGATTTGGTTTGGGTATTGGGGGATTTGAATATAATTTTATAATATATATAAAAAAAAATTATAAATTTATAATTATATAAATATAAAAATATGTATATATTATAAATTTATAATTATATAAATATATATAAATTATTTAATTAGTTTGGGGATTCGTGAAAATTCAGATACAATTCAGTTAGGTTCGGTTTTCGGTATGAATCAAAGCATCTCTGATTTCGTCCCATTATATTAATTCAATTTTAATTCGGTTCAATTATTTTTCGGGTCATGAAAATTTTTTCCTGTTATTTTTTTGGATTGGTTCAGAATCCCCGCATCACATGCTTAACCCTAATACATACACACATCCAACTTCTAAAAATTTAATCCCAAAAATTTAAAATTATTTAGAGTTGCAAACTAAGGTCCCGGTTGATTTAACTGTTCGTAACAGTTATTAGCTGGTGACTGATAGCTAATTATTGTAAATGTTTGGTAAAATTATTATTAGTTGTTAGTTGTTAATATGTTTAATAATCATTAAGAATAAATATTAATATTTATCTTTTTATTTAAATATTATTTTTTTATTATCTTCTGCATATAATTTTGATTATTTTAAATCAGAATAGCACAATATAAAAAATAAAAATAAGCTCCCTTTAAAAAATAAAAAATAAAATCCCTTGAAAAAGGAAATAAGAATCATAATAAGAATAATTTATAATTTTAAAATGTAATATATTTAAAAAAAAAAGGAGTACGCAACGGAGCGAATGTGCTAGGGCAACATGGTTTATGAGTGTAAAATAGACAAACAATAAAGGTTGTTTAAAAACTTATTTGTAAGAGAATTTATTTATTTATTTTTAAATTGATTTGGATTAGATTTTTTGAGTTAGACCATAAATAATAATTTTTCTTATAAATTTTTTAATTTCGATATAAATGATTTTTCTTTTATCAAATTCAAAAAATTGATGTTTAGCAAAGTTTTTTTTTTATGCAGTTATTAACTTTTTTTTTGTTTCCAACAGTTGTATCGTATTCATTTAGTTAACGACAGAAATTAACTGTTAGGTAATAAAAAAATAACTATTTATAAAAACTTTAATTTGGAATTTAAAAAAAAAAAACTCTAGCTTTTTAAAGTAAAAAAAAATTAAATTATCATTTATAAATAATATTTAAATTAAAATATAAATATAAATATTTATTATTTATGATTATTAAACATATTAACAATTAATAGCTAATAATAATTTTATTATACACTTAAAATAATCGATTATTAGATAATAACAACTAGTTATCAGTAACGGCTAACAAATAACAACTGTTACAAATAATTAAATCAAACAGAATTTTAATACAGTGTGCGAAAATTAATCTGTAATATTATCTTACGACTAGATTAAAAAAATAAATATTAAAAGAAAACAAATACATAATATATATGATAAGGATACTAAATTTTTTTTAATAAATAAAAATTCATTGCATGAAGGATAAAAAGTACGAGAAAAACACAAGTTGAATACACGTTGGGTTAGGCCTCGCGATCTGAATTAAAACAAATATCATGGGTGTTTAATACAAGTTAGTTGCTTTCCTTGTACTGTTTATCTCGTATAGGAATAGGAATATCTAATATTTGAAAAACCATGAAAATCTAATTATTAAAATGTCAGTTTATCCACTTTATTCATATCTCTAACTTTTCACTTTACTTTTTTTTCATTACATCCTCCTTTCATTTTTGTTGAAATTCTTAAGAAAATGAAATACAATTATAAAAATTTTTATTTTTTCAAGATAAAAAACAACAAGAAAAAAATAAGATAAAAGATTATAAAAAAAGAAAAAAAAAAAAGAGTAAACAAGATAAATGGAGTGAATATTTAGTTTTGATATTATGTATTGAGCAAAATCATCCAATAAGAATAAATTTGATTGAATATATATATATATATATATATATATATATATATATATATATTTGTTAAACACTTGATGGTTGAATTTATAGAAAGAAAATTTTGACACTAAAATAGAAACAAATGATAAAATTTAGATACGGCGTATCAACTATATAATTATTTTGAATTCAACATAGGATTTGATTATATTGAAAGTAACTAAAGAATTTAGATTTTAGGAAAAGTTTAGGTCTTGTTGCTAACATGTGATTTTGCAACTCTATGATATTTAATTGCATATAATAAGATTTTTGTGTAGGTTTTGGAGTAAAAATCAATAGGTGAATAGCATTATTGATTATTAAATTTTTATTATTTTTCTATTTTAATCACTGATTGAAAAAATATTATCAAGTGATATCTAAATTTTGTAATTCTTTTCACTAGATAATATCCTATTAAATTTTTTATCAAATCGATGTACTTGGCAGCTATATCAATGTTAGACACTAAATTAGATGAACACATTGTGCCCACATAAACCTAGTTTGAGCATGATGATTAGGCATACACATCAACACCATTTGTCAGCTGAAGGTGGGGTTCAATTTTTCTGTCAATCATTTCAAAAGTCAATGAATGACTGCCACGTGTTGGAGAGAATCTAATTTTTTTTAAAAAATAATCTCATGGATCACTTCGGATGTCTGTTTCCTTTTCTCATCCTCTCTCTCTCTCTCTCTCTGAAAATCGTACCAGAAAATCTTAAAATTGAGAGAGGGGTTTTAGCCTTTTAAATCTCTACTAAAATAAAAACCTTTGATATGAATTATAGGAATCAAACAATGGTCTAGGGTTTTGCTAAAGAGAAAAAGGAAGAGCAGCGACAAGGGAACGAAGAGCGTGGAAGAGAAATCGACTGCGTAATGCCTGAAAGAGTGGAGCACTTGGGCTATGAAGAAGGCTAAAGTCGTAACTCACTATGGCTTCATCCCTCTGATCATCATCATAGGCATGAACTCCGAACCTAAGCCCCAACTTTACCAACTCCTAACCCTTGTCTAATCCAATCCATCGCTTGTTATATCATGGTGGTTTGCCTTCTCCTATTTTGGGGTAAATGCCCTATTTGTCGAATCTACAATCGATTGACTTATGGGTTGTTATTTTGGTGTAGAAGGTAGGAGATTTATGGATTTTATGTAAGCTTATCGATGGATTAATTAGTATGACGTAATATGTGAAAATTTCAAATCTTATCACAAATTAAAGGGAATAGACAAAGTCAACGAATGGAGGCGCCGCTGCTCAGTGGAAGTCTCTGCAACAACGACACCGGAGACTATCGGCCAGAGAGCAGATTCAAGGAGTTAAAATCTGTATTTTGGATGGAGATAGTTAAACTATGGAGGATTGCTGGTCAGCTTGTTTTTAATATGATTTATGATTATGGGATAAACTCTGTTACCACAATATTTGTGGGTCATATAGGAAAGTTTGAGCTCTCTGTTGTTTCCATTTCTCTCTCCGTTATTATTACCTTCTCCTTTGGATTCCTGGTTAGCACACCCCACCTTCTTTTTTCTCTTCCTTTTTCTTTTATTTTCCATTCATACATAGAAACTTTATGACAAATTAAACTTTGCAGGTGTCACTGTTTTTGTTATTAGTTTAATTTCTAAGCAATCAAAATAGACTTTGACCCTCTGATTAGTAGTCCCTAAGTGGCCTAGGCTTAGTTCCTCCCTACTGTTTAGTTTTTGTCGGGATTTTTAGAATTTTGTTTTCTAAAAAGTTTTTCACACAAACACCCTCTAGAATATAATCGTTGAGGATTTTTTTTTTCTAAATAACTTGTGTTTTTTTGTTGTTTATGATACTGATAATTGGTTGGATTTAAAAATTAATATAACAACTTCTATTATTATGAGTGGTCAACTCTAATGAGGTGATTTTGAGTTCAGATGGATTTAGATTATTTCAATTCAAGTTATTTTGAGTGTCATTTACAGGTTGTAATTCGAGTAATTTTGGATTGGAAGCAGTGTTATTGGTTTAAATTATTCATTAAGTTGAAATGCTGAAAGAATTTAATTAATTAAATTCCAGTGAATTTGTAAATTTTAAATTAATTTAAAAATTTTGAAAATTTCAAATATTTTTATTAATTTAAATCAAATAAAATTTGGTGAGGGAAAAAATCTAATTTGAATGACTCCCTTAAAGTTTATTTTGGGTTCACTTAGGGATATATACATCAATTACACTAACAAATGTTAATAAAATTAGTGAGGGGAAATTGTTAGATTCATTTTATATTTTAAAATAATAAAAAATTTAAAAATTTTAATTTTTAAATAATATAAAATATTAAAAATTAAAAAAAAAATAAGAAGATGAAACCATATATGGGGTTTTAAAAATAAAAATAAGATCTTTTATTGTTTAAAAATATATATATTTTTATTATTTATAAATATAAAGTGAATCTTATTACAATTTCACTTTACTAATTTTACAAATATCTATTAGTATTAATTGATGGACAAATCTTAAATTGAACTCAAAATTAGACACATGACAACCATTCATTGGCTTTTGAAATCATCAACAATGAAATTGGGCCCTACTTCGCACTGAAAACTTAATATGATGTAGACGCTTAATCAGCATGTTCATGATACGAGACACGTCACCTGGTTAGAGGCATATGAGTCTGGACATCGAAGAGATATTTTTTACCTTAATCAACAAGATGAATTAAAAATAATTTTCTTGGCATAGTTTTATCCATTACCATGGTGGATAAGTAAATTCAGATTTCTCTCCATGGCTCATTCCAATCTTCGAACTAAGGAGTTTGATCTTAGAGTTATTCTTATTTTTAAGAGACAAGGCATATTCTTTCCTTCAAGAAGATATGAATATTTCTCTTCAGTTCAAGAATACTTTTTGAACCCTTTTGACCGAGTAAACAATTGGGAAGCCTAGCCTAAGGAATTTCGAGAATTTCAAAGAAAAATATCTGAAATGAACATGTCAATTCCTCCTTCCAGTTGGACAGCCATACAAGATGAAGCTTCTTGGAATTCAATCCCAAAAGACTTTTGCCACAAGCTTCAAGAGGATGCCCAGATATTTTTTCGTAAGTTTTTCCCTTCAAATGCTTTTACACCGGTGGATAATTCAGACCCAACAGATCCTCATTCATGGACTTATCTCACCTTAGGTAGAACAGCTCAGAGTTTGGGTCTTAATGTTTGCTATCCAGAATTTACTCTTGAAGGCCAAAACTTGAGAAGAAAATGGGCTACTGAAAGTGCTTCCTATAAGCCCAGTTCATCCAGGCCTAGTTCCTTCAAAAGACCTAGCCCATCTAATGAATCAGGTTCTTCTTCTCGGGCCCGTCTTGAATTATCCTTATCCTTGGATAATCAACAATCAATTCCACCTTACTTTCCCGATTCTCAAGACCCTTATGAGTTGGAAAGTCAGGACCCATCTTTATGGTGGAAAAGACTAGGGATACCTTCTGTTCCAAATGACTCTGACAAACCTAGCCCCGAATGCAATTTGGGTACTCTATGATCAAGATAGCTCAGTATTATTATTTTACTTTAAATAAAGACTGTTTGTACTTTTTTCTTTTCATTATGGTTTGTACTATTTGCTTTATGCTTTAATCTCGTGATCAATCAGTATTTTCAGGAGTTTTCTATATTGCTTTTGTCAGTTTGTATTATCCTCTTATTATAAATAAATGAGCTCCATTTATTGTAAATAATCAGAAAAATATAAAAAAAATCGTGTGTTTTCCTATCAATATGTTCTTCTAAATTCTCTCTCTTTTCCTTAGTAAGTTAAATATGTTATAACCTACTTAGAGGAATGAAAGTATGCTCTATGGTTGCCTTCTCTGGAAGGATCCTCCATATCAGAATTCATTTCTCGGACCGTGATCCTGTATGAACAGGTTTGTTTATTCTTAAATAAATTTGTAAACACGGAGTTCTTAATTCTTGCATTAAGTTAGAGATAAAGTGTCCTGGAGAAGTGTCTAAAGATTGGCTAGTCTTGGACTTATCTTCTCTAGTTTAATGTATTGTTCTTAGGTTCTCTATGTATACTTTATTATCTTAGTTTAAACACTCCTATATATATTGGTATTAGAGCCTGAACCTAAAGGTTATTTCATATTTATCTGAACAGGAAAACTCTTTAAACCATGTCTTCTTTAGATCAAATATTGCAACCTTCATCTTCTGCTCCAACAATTCCTTTTAAAAGATCCATGTCTGATAGAATAGATTATCTTTATGAAATCACTTATCATAATGATGATAAGGTTCCTTTAACTGAACTTCCCATACTTAATCCCTATTATGCTTTTACAAAGCCCAAATTTATGTTTGCCCAGTCTATTAAAAGTTTGGTTAATCCTTCCAAACTCCAAGTTAAAGAATATGTCCAGGCAACACAATTTGATTAGCATCTGCTTCCAGCAATTCAAAAGGAACAATTGGTAACTATAAACATACCTGAGCATCTTCTACAGCAGTGGCTCAGAGAAGGATACACTCATGTTCACTTTGGAGAGGTCAAATTAGCTCTCACATTTCATGCTCGGAAAGGATTATCAACTACATCTTAAATTCTAGATTTGTTGATTATCAACATGCTTGTATTGGCACAATGGAAACAACTCTAAATGCCGGCACAGTTCTAATTACCATGTTTGATTTAATGTGAAATGCTGACGTGATTGTCATGTATTTTGATCTGGCAAAAAAATTGACAGAGTATCATCTAGTGAGAAAATTACAAAATTTAGATATTAGTTGATAATATTTTTCTGGTTAGTGATCAAAATAAAAAAAGATGGAAATTTAGTGAGTAATGGTACTATTTACTTGACTTTTCATGGAGTAATCAAATTTCCACGCACTTTAAAAAATTCCTATGACCTTTAACATAAAGAACAAGCGAAAAATAAATCCAAAAAGTTGAAAAGAAATTATGACAACCTAAAGGCAATTGATCGCCACCTAAGGCTTGCTTGCTTTGATGGCGCTGCCCAACCCTTAAGTAAGAAGAGGCTTTCCTTTGGATTGCAGCTCGAGGTGCCTCTAACTTGTTACAACTTAGGACACCTAGTGAATAATAACTTGGTGGTGTAGCCTCCTAGTGAGTGACATCATAGCGGCGCTGCCCTAAAGGAGTGGCAATTAGATGGCCTCTCATGAAACCTCATAATTTGTACCCTTTTAAATATATTTTCTATCCAGTTATTGTCCCACTTTTTTTTTTTTAATAGATTTCACTCCCCAAAACCCAATTATATAAGTCAATTTCAAATTTTATACTGAAAGTAGACAATTTTGAAATCTCCTATTCTTCCTACAAAACTAGTCTTCTCTTACTATTTTTCCTCACCCCTTGAATACTAGTTGACACCTACAATATCCATAGGACTAATTTTTCTTTAATTTTAGTCCACCTAATTTAGTTATGTGAAATTTTAAATTGTTTTTATTATTTGCTTTTTAGTGCTTTTGCAAGATAACTAAATTAGGTCTCATTAATTCAATTTGGTTTGAATATTTTGGATTTAATTTTATACATTTGCACTGTGAAAAATGAAATTCTAATCCATCAAGACGTTCTATCATCCTTTTTCAATTTTAAAAAAAACAAAGGTATAACACTTTTCTCTTATTTTATTTTTTTTATTTTAAAGTAAAACACCTTATTCAAAAACTACGATAAAATCAACAAATCTTCCATTTAAAAAATAGAAAAAAATTGCATGAGTTTTGATTCTCATTCGAAACGATATACAGACACACTTGATTCAAGTATAAAATTTAAATTAAAATAAATAATTTTCTTTTCTTATTACTTTCTTATTTTTTAAAATATGTGACTTTTTTAAAATTTCATGAGAGCTTGATAAAATATCTCCTATTTTTAGTTTTTATTTTTCTTTTCAATTATTTTAAATTTATGCAATATTTATAATTTTTCTTTATAAATTATTGTTTAATTCTTTAATTTTCATTTCATTATTTATTTACTTATAAAATCATTTTTTAAGTTATTTTTATATTAATAAGCCAAATTAGTATTTCCATTTTTTATTTTGAAGGTCTAGTGCACTTCCTTTTGGAATAATTTTGATGGAGTCTAAATTAGATTTTTAATTTATATTTTTTCAACTAGGTGGTGATTAATAAAATTATTTTAAATTTAAAGAGATAATTATTTAATAAGTCAGAGTCACTTCAATGTGAGATTGGATTGTACTGATATTTTGACAAGACATCACATTTAATTGTGAAAAATAATGTACGTATTTCAAAAACTTATTTTAAGAAATTAGAAAAATTAGAATTTATTATTTAATTATCAAAATTTTATAAATAAAAAATTATGAAATAATTTTTAAATTTTTTAAAATTATATTATATTATGAAAATTTATTTTTGATGTTTTCTATTCTCCTTTAAAATAAATAATTTTAAAAAATAATAGTTATATATTTAATATAAAATAGAAATCTTAGAAATAAAAATAGAAATGAAGGAATAGAGAAAATTTTAAATGGAAAAAAATCTTAACATATTTTTTAATTTAAAAGATAAAAAAATTGAGAAATGAAAAAAATAGAAAAAGAATATAAGAAATAGCATTTTTCATAATTTGGTTATGAGTGTGGGACTGGTTAGGTAAGAGGGTGATATTGTAATTTTTGTCGGAACATATCAAAACTTTTTTTTTTTTTTGGAAAGAGCAATCACTTTATTTGAGGCAAAATATTTAAATATATATATATATAAAAAAAAGAAAAAGAAAAAGAAAAAAGGCAGTTTCTTAATGTAACGCAAAGCATGAAGACGACGGATGATATTTTAAAAAAATTAAATTCAATAATTTTTTTTTATATTATTGTGTGACTCATCATATAAACCATTCGTGTTCAACGCTTTTTCTAGAAGTTTACTAAATAAATTTACCTTAAATTTTATATTATAATTATATTTTTTAAAAAATTAAATAATTTTACTTAGTTTAAAAATATTAATGTAATTATATCTTAAAAGTTAAATTAAAAAAATTATTGATAAATCTATTCTAAATTTTACTTATTCTTGCAATCATGCTCTATTTTAAAAATATATAATTTTACCTATTAAATTTTTTTTTATCTTAATTTAAAAATATTATTATAATTATATCTTAAAATTTAAAATTAAAAAATACTAATAATATTATATTAATGAAAGATAATTTTTCTATTTTTCTCTCCCATTTTTCTTACATTTTCTATTTCTTTAATTTAAAAACAACTACAACTTATTTATATTATTCATCTCTTCCATTCCTACCATTATTTCCACGTAATCCAATCATCTTAGGGATGATAATTTTATCCCGAATACTTGATTCGTCCAGCTTGAATAAAGCGGATAATATCCGTCACGTTTAGTAAATAGACAATATAAAATTTTATTTTATGCTTTGTTGAGTTCGAGTAATGATACTATCCACCTTGAATCTAATCCGATTATATATATATTTATTTTTTTAATATTTTATTTATATATATTTTAATTTATAGTAATTTTTATATGAAATATAAATTATATTATATGAATATTTAAAAAATACATAAATAAATATATATATTTAAAATAAAAAAATATAAATAAATATTATCCGACTTGATTCGCCTTATTATTTTATTCGTCCTGAAGCGAAATAAATGACGATATAAGTATTTATATTTTTAAAAAAATTATAATAAAATTCGTCTCAAATTTAACCTCATTTCCAGTTTTCTTACCATCTTTATATAATTATTTTTTATGTTTATTCAAGTTGCATCTATTAATCCTAATTTTACAATTATTATCTTATAAATGAGTTATAATTCGAAACAATTGATACTTTTACTAAAATCTAATTTATATGAAGCATTATCATTAATTATTATTTTTTACTGAGCTTGCAACACTGATATCTTATTTCCTATAAATCAAAATCACTTGCTCCACCAATTCATATTTTTGATATAATTCCACCATCATTATTGTCTACTTTATAGAGATTGAGAGTGCAATTGTAAGAAAGATAGAAAGTGGGCTATGGAGATGGATGGAAAAGAAATGAGAAAAAAAAAATGGAGAAGAGAGAGAGAAAAAATGAAATAAGTATTTTTATTTACATAAGATTTTTTTATTTTGATTTTTTGATTGCAACAAACTTTTTAAATTAGGATAAATTTATAATTTTTTTTTAAAAAAAAGATACAATTATAAAAAATGTAAATTTTATTTTATCTATACTTTTTTATTTAAATTTTAACTTTTGTGGTATAATTATAATAATATTTTTTAATTACAATAAAGTTGCTATAAAATATAAATTTAGGATAGATTTTAATTTTATTCATCAGTCCTTTTGTAAACTTTATCCTCGAAGCAAGGCTTCACAGTTAACGTCAGACCTGAGCACAGTGCAGGGCTATCTTCTTCACTCATCTCGGGCCCCACTCTGTGTTTCTTTCATTTTCAATCCCTACTGTTCAACTTTAGTTTCCATCATCCCCAAAATACCCCTGCAATAATTAATCTTATTTTCAATTTAAATGAATTTAATTTTATTAATTTTCATACTTATAAAAAGGAACTCAATTTTTTAAGTATAAAATAATAATTTTATAATAAATAAAAATCATACTATTTCATAAAAAATAATTTAATTAAGTTTTCTTACATGATAATTTTTTTTGAGGAGACATGATAATTTAATTTAATTTAACTAATATTTGATTTACACAAATATATATTAATAATTTTTAAATTTTTAATATTATTAGTAATTATTTTTTTAAAAAATATTATTAGTTATTATTAAATAAATATCAATAAAGTAAAAAAATAAAATAAATTTATTATTTATATATAATTTTTGAAACATTTTTATATAAAAATTTAATTTAATTTAATTAATAAAATAAATAAATTTTTTAAAAATTTAATCTATATTATTTATAATTCTTTTCATAATCAGTATCATCATACATTAATTATATTTTAAAAAATATTATATAAAATAAAAATATATTTATTTTACTCTATAAAAAATATGTATCTTAAACTTTAAACATATATTAATTTATTTTTATATAAATAATAACTGTTCATGCTCCCCAACAATTTCTCTTAGATTTGAATCTTTCAGTATACTTTTCTTAAAGCCAATCAATTCAATCTAGACGTTGACAATGAAGCTTAATACAATTAATATCACATTTTACTAACATTTCGGTAGTGCTCACGGTAGTGTATTACTGTTTAAGCCTATCCAATCAATATAGTGTGCGACGATACAGTTTAACAACACCACTTGTTTGTGGTAGGCGAAAATGAGCGATCTTTTTGCTTTTTGTGCAATAAAATAATAATAAAAAAAACAAACAGCTCCAGATGAACGCCGACTAAAAGTTGCAGCGAAAACGCCACCTCTGTTATTATCGAATCGATCAACGGGGGTGTCATCTCTTATCTCTCGAGCTAGAGTTATTTGTTTTTAATTTTATGTATAATTTCTTTTTTTCATCATCTTGTTCTTCTGGTTTCTGTATCTTAGTAAGTTTTGGAATTAGAATGAGGTGGTTTGAAACTAATATGCTTTCAGAGGGGAGATCAATTCTCAGGTTCTTAATTCTCTCAATCTTCTGTTTAATTTTTTTATTTATTATAAGTTTATCTTTGCTTTCGAATTTCTTGATTTGATAGAAAGTCTGAATACAAAGTCTAGATAATTCTTGGATTTTTTTTTTTTGGCTTTTATGATTCAAAAATTATATACTCATGTTGTTTTTTTGTCTAATTTAACTACACTTTGTGTAGATCAGTAGTTTTTGCATGTGGACTATGGATGCCTTCTGAAGTTCATCTATATCCTCTCAAATTATCTGACTATTTCCTATTAATCAGGGCTTTCCGATCGTCTTCGTTGGCTTTGTCTCATTAAAACTGGTGCGAGGCTCGAGTTGTTAGTTTTCTGTATATTCCAACTACTTTTAGATTTGAATTTTTTGACAAGGATTGATGTATTAGGTAGAAATGAAAGCCAGGAACGTGAAGGTATTGGATAGTAGTAGTAGTCCTAGGGTTATGCTTGGTCTGAAGAGAAAACGAGCATCCCGTTATGCAGCATATTTCGCTGGAGCTTCCTGCAGTATGTCACCTGAATGTCCCGCTGTGAATTTTTCAACCCATAAGCTTGGGAAACACAGGAGACTAGCTAGAAGTCAAAGCAAACTTGTGAGCTGTGGGAATCATTTTAGAAAATCTTTGCTCCAGTGTTATTCGAATTTTATGAGGACTGGGGTGCCACAGCGTCTTATGTTTTATCAGAATGGTGAATGGAACCATTTTTCTCAAGAGCTTGTTGCTTTGGTTAGAAAGGATCTACAGGAGAAGAAACCAGTTATTGAGGTTGAATTAGAGGGTCATCACTATGTGCTGGATTTCTTGCACATGTTTGAACTGAACATGAAGACAGGTTTACAGCAACCAATTGCTTGGATTGATGAAGCAGGTGGCTGCTTCTTTCCAGAAATTTATGTTGATGATCAGGAGCCATATGAGTGCTGCCATCATAATTGTGCAAATGATCAAGTTAGGGAATCTCATGGGCCCCATGAGATCAAGCTGCAGCTTGAAATTGAGCTAAATGGACTTTACCAATCCAAATTGAAGGAATGCAGTGGAGAATCGAGTACTTTTGTTGCTAAAAAACCTACGAGTGACCACAACATTGATGATAGCTGCAACAGGACGCATGATGAAAAAATTGATGAAGCTGTTGAGGACAATCAACATATTAAAAGAAATGTATTTACTGAAACCGACTCTGTTGATTTAATGTTGGATTTTGACAGTATAAAGAAGATGTTCCTTACAGGCATGGGCTCTTTTGGTGGTGCTGATGTACTGGATATTCATCGCTGTTCTAGTCCTTCAATGCAAGCCCGATTGGAGCTTTTCCAAAAGCAGATCGAACTAACAAAGAAGTGTCGTGGAGATGCAAATGTTCGATATGCTTGGCTTGCTTCTTCAAAACGATTGCTTTCTAAAATTATGTTTTATGGACTTGGACATTGTGGACCTTCTCCAACCAAGTCAAAATATGGCATTGGTGTTCATCTATCTGCAGAAAACTGCTGTCACACCAAGTTGGTTTTTTCTTTCCATTCTGTTGTCTCATGCACTTGGTGAAATTATTTATGCACAATAGATAGCTGTAAGTGTGTTATCTAATTGTTCTTTAGCAAATGTTGAGCTCAGTGGAGTTATCAAATTGATCTCTACTAATTTTCATATCTAGGGGCAGACGCAGGATCAAATCTCAAGGGGCCAAAATCGCCAAAATTTGAATACTCAAACATTCATGCTCATCTGTAAAATTTTTTGCATTGCGTTCAAATCAAATAACTTATCAAGTTTTATTTTAAAATGATCTCAATATATATTCTATTATCTGTTATTTATCAAAATAGAGATTGCCACTTGTTTAAGTCATGACAATCATTTATTAAATATATAAAACCACCATTTATTTTTATATATTTAGAGTAGAGGGAGGCTTCGGTTATGAAGGTTGGGCACATTGTGATAGAGGAGTGGAAGAAAGGAAGGAATAGCCTTAAACAAATTTGGAGGAGAGAAATATAATGTTATTTAGAGGCATTACAATTATCAAAAGACGACGTCCAAAATTATTTAAACTGGAAATAAAGAATTCATATGGTCGATCCTATTAATTTTGGGATTGAGACTATGTTGAGTATTTAGAGTAGAGGGATCATCAGTATGTTAACCTTTTGAATTTTTAAAAGTTCCAAACAACATTCCACTTGCTAAACTATTGGCTAAATATAAGTTTTAGTTATTACGTTCTTTGGAATTAAAAAATGCAACTTTTGTATATTTTGTGTGTAATTCTGATCTGCACTCTAAATATGGGATTTAAAAAATTTTTGGTGACCATCAATTGGAATTTGTAATTGAGACTTGCAATTGGCATATAATAATAATATGTGAAATATTTGCTTTTGGAAAACCTTGGTTAATCACCATTAGTTAGGATGTTGTATGTAAGCACCATTAAAAAATGTTTATAGTGTGAGAATAAAAATATATAGGTATATATATGTGTGTGTGTGTGTGTGTATGTATATTAAATGGTTAGCAGCACTCCCATTAAATTGGTAGAGATACTAATTTATTAATTTTGAATATTATGAGATATGGGCACATGTGATCTATACCAAGAATGAATATTATGAAATATAGGCACATAGGATCTTACCGTGTGGTTCATATTCCACACAAACCAGGCTGTGTTGACAAGCCAGTCTGGCAGGAGGGTTAGAGTGGTGGGGATGGGGTGGCCAAAATGAGAGTCGTTTGTATGGTAAAGAAAAAAAAATTATGGTAAAATTTATTTTATGGTCTGCCCTTGGTCGTATCCTAAGCAAACGACCATCTTAGAGGTGCAATTTGATTTGTTCTTGGGTAAGCTAACAAGAGGCTAAGCTAGGCTACACAATTACAAAGATGCACATGAATGCTCCTCAAGCTTTTCATTGTGTTATCATCAAAAGAATCTCCTTATTGAACATAACTGGTGATTTTGAGAGTTGCAATGGCTTCTGTTATATTTTTATGTACTAAACATTTCTAGCTATCTGGTTTAGGATACGCCTTTTGTTTTGAGAAGTGAGTGTGAGTGCATTATCGTGTTCTCTTTTGATATCAGGATTATTGTTCTTTGATCATATCATTTGTATTTGTTTCTATTCCTTTAATACTGTCTAATTTTTGCAGTGCAAAATTTTGTGATGTTGACGAAAATGGAGTACAACACATGGTGTTTTGTCGTGTAATAATGGGAAACATGGAGCTTGTTCAGCCTGGGAGTCAGCAATGTTATCCCAGTAGTGAGAACTTCGATAGTGGCGTTGATGATCTCCAAAATCCAAGACAGTATATAATATGGAATATGAACATGAACACCCACATTTTTCCAGAATTTGTTGTTAGTTTCAAGGTCCCTTCTAATGCTGAAGGTGATATGCTACTCCTTGAGGTTTCTATTTCCAGATGAATAACATGCCGTATATTTATGATTCACAAATATATCCATATTTTTCTCCTGGTGAATGAGAATTTGAAGATCTTTATATTGGACACATGCTACTTTATCTTTTGTCATTTGGTGGATGGAACCAATGAACTTTGGTGGTTTTCAGAATCAAGCATCCATCTCTATTTTCCAATATCCTTGGATGCTTATAATTGTATCCATGATGCCTAATAATCTTCTTCTGATTGGGCTTTATTATATTCACAATCAATTTCTGCTTCAACCATCAATCTAATTACTTAGTCAGTGTGTCTTCTGCATATGCTTTAGGAATATACAAGTTTTTTTTTGAAAATTCTTTTATACTTGACTGCTAGGTTTTTTTTTTGCCCTCTTACAGGGTTTTTGGTTGGAAATGAGATCAAGCATGCTGTTTCTGGCATCACTACATCTTCTCTTGGTGCTCGGCGAAATTTGCCAATGGGGTCTTCTAATGTTGATTTGAATATGCCAATGGAAGCCGCTGCAGTTGATTTGAATCTACCAACTGGATCTCCTGCCATTGATCCTGTAAGGATACCTATTGCATTTTGCACTTTGTTTTGCTTCTATATTGTTTACTGGGCTGTAAATTTTATTTTGCTATTTTGACTGACTCTGCTTTGTCTTATTTCTAATTAATGCGCTGTACAATAACAGATAGTTCTTGATCAACTTAACTTATTGTTTATTAGTGTATTGTATTCTGTTGGGCTTAGGACTTGTTTTGTTTAGCGATTGGCAGTAGAAGTTGGCATCCAACGGTTAGAGAGTTGAATGCTAACAGGTAGAAATTCTAGCTTCTTGTGTTTCAGTTATAATTTTGAACTACTAACCATTGGATTTTAAAACGCTACTCCAAATGCTAAATTTACCAAATACCTCACACTAGTGGTTGGAAGCTCAAATGGCAACCACTGGTTCCCTATCGCTAATCCAAACAGGCACTTAACCTCTGTAGCTGCTTTTGGCAACAACATTCCTGAGGATGCTTTAATTGAAAATTTATTTAAAGATGCTTTTGAAGCTGCTAAATGTATGACAGAAGCAAGCCAATGCATCAAAGTAAATGCTTTTGCCAAAGCAGCTGTTGGAGTAAACTAAACAGGCCCTGATACATTGATTACCGCGACTAATGGATATCCAATTCTAGCAATGGCTGACATGTCTTTATATTTATTTACTTTTGGAAGGACAAGAGGGAATTGTATGGTAGGTTTCAAGTGTCTACGAATCTGTGTGTGATGGATATGTAGGTGCAGATTTAGTTGGCTTTAGTTTATATCTTTGTAGTTCAGAGAGATGGTTCTTGTTCATTTGTCTGGCCTGTCATAATCATCAAAGTGAAGTTCATTTATATTGCCATCAGAAAGGCAGTTGATTTTGCAACAACAGAGGATATGGAAGTTGAACAGATAATTATTGTTTTGAGAATACATATTTTGTCATTCAAGAATCTGTTACATACTATAGGAAGAAGTTTAGAGGAAGAAAAGGGGTAAATGTGTAATTGTTAAGTTTTGTTGTTTGTATGGCAGGTTAATGACTGTGTTCAGTAGTTAAATGTGGTGTTATTAGCTTAGTTGTAATATTGAGTAGCTAATACTGATGTGTAGTAACTAAAACACAGCTGGCAATAGATCTAGATCCGGAATTATAGGCTGGTAGTTAGGAGTCTGTTGTATGAATAACTGCATAGCTTAACTCAGAAGCTATCCAGTGGGAACTGATCTCTGGAAGCTATATTAAGGTTGCAGATCAGTAATTTTGTATTCTTTTCGAGACTGATTAATAAAAGCTCTATTCTTCTTCTAGAATTCTCTCTTCTTTTCTAATTACTCCTTCCCCAAACCCTAATTTCTACTTAATCTCATTTGTTCTTCTATTTTTTTTAATTCTTATACTTGAAAACCCTAAATTCCTAAACTACTAAACTGTTAGGACTAACAATCTTAACATTTGGTATCAGAGCTGTTACGAAAGGGAAAGTCACTCTGAGTCTTCTTCTTGAAGCAGTATTACAATAACTAAGTCTACAATAGTCAGTAATGATGGCTTAAAAATGGCTGATTTAAAGGAACAATTTCGAGCATTACAAAAGTTAACCATGAAGAATATGACAGAGATTAAAGAGTTTAAAGAAGAAGTTAAAAGGAGTAGTAACAAAAACAATGAAGTCTAGGAAGAACTGAGAATGAACAACAATAAAATTAACCAAGTTTTTGAAGAAATGAAGGCCCTCATGAACAAGATGCTGTTGGATAAAGGGAAAGAACAAGTCAGTAATATTGATGGTCTAGATTTGAGGATCAAGAAGTGCTCTGTTAATGGGGAAAAAGGATTATTGCCAAAACCACCTGGAGGATGGATAGGAACTACAAGCTCTCTTCCAAACCATGCACTATCAGAGCCTGTTGAACTAGGAATCACCACAAACAATCCGGGAGGTAAAAATTCATTTTGCCCTAAAATAGAACTCTTAACATTTGAAGGGGAGGAACCCAAAATTTGGATTAAAAAATGTGTCAAATACTTTGACATTTTCCAAATTGCTGAGGAACACAAAGTAGGGTTAGCAAGCTTTTATTTAGTAGGCAAAACAGATTCTTGGTTTCAAAATTGGATTAGGGGAAGTATTAAGACTTGGAAAGAGTTTGAGAGGGATTTGTGTGAAAGATTTGGAGAAGAAGAAGTTGATGATATTAGAGAGAAGTTTATGAGATTAAGACAAGAAGGTACTGTAGAAGAATACTTAGATAGGTTTGAAGATCTGAGAATTAGGCTTGAAAGGTTTATGCCAGAACTCAGAGAAACTTATTTCCCGTCTGGGTTTATGGGAGGACTAAAAGAAGAAATCAGATTGGTAGTGAGGATGTTGAAACCTGCTTCTATTACTAAGGCAGTAGAGATAGCTAGGCTGCAGGAAAAGATTGTGAACAAGAACCACAAACACCAATCAACCAATCAAACTAACCCTTGGTTCCAAAGATCTGCAATTAATCAAGCCAAAAGTAACCCTCAAGCAACCAGTAACCGACCAAATTATTATCCTTCACATCCACCAAAGCCACCAAACCCTATTAACATTCCTAAACCTGATTCTATTACACAAAGACTGCA
>CANXYC010263009.1:0-26190 GCA_948193065.1 Aleurites moluccanus | reverse complement strand
GGAAAATTGTTTAATGCATCATTTGATACAATTAAACCATTTACCCATTCATTTCACCATCCATTTAAGCTAATTAAACCATAAAATCAAATAAAACATCAACTTATGAAAATTACCTCATTTTGGCCAAATTTCCACCTTGCTTGTTGTTGATTTTTCTTCAATTTTTATGGTTTAATTTGATAGTAAAGTGTTTGTATGGTTTTAGTTTTAGGTTTGGAACAATTTTGCTTTAGAAACTTGGCTTAGAAAAATCAAAGAAATGGAGAGAAAATGAAAGGAAATCGTTCACGGATGAAGAACAAAAATGGGCAGAAATTCTGCCCATTTTGACTTATATAATAAGACGAAATAGGTCATTTACGCTTTAGTCCTCAAATTTTTTAAAATTTGATTTTGGTCCTTTTTCGCTCGGTAATTTATTTCTAAAGTTCCGTCGGGAATTAGAACTCAAAGTGAATACTTAAACATCATATTTTAATTAATATTATTTAATAAAAATAATTTCAGAGTCGTTCTGAAACTCGGACCGATAAATTTTTACTATTCACCGAAAAATACTCTTTTGCTCGTTTTGTGAGCGTTCTGTAATATTTTCTCAAATTTCTTTTTACTGTATTCACACATGAATATTACTTAACAATTATCCTCAATCCAAATTCAAAAATTCATCCGTCGTTCGTTCCGCTATTTTTATGGCGGCGATATCGGTACCGACGTTTTCCGAAAAAATTTTCTATTTTCACTCTAACTGGTTTTCTAAAATTATTATTGGTTATTTCGATGATTTTAATCTATATACTGAGAATTTTATTCACTAAAACCTGTTATGCATTTATAGGGTATTACACTCGTGATCTACCGTCTAGAATTCACTAAGTCTTTGGGTTCATACTTCCTTGGGAGCTTGGCCCTCTTTAAGATCAAGCTTGCACTCCAGCGAGGAGATTAAATTCTTCTCCCCTTGGGGATTCACTGTTGCTGTATCAAATAAATTTATTTTCCCAAATCCAAATAAATTCATGTCTTTTTCATTAATATTCACTAATATGCCCAGAGCACATATTATAGTTTGTCTGACTAGCTTTCCCTACAACCATCTAACCTTTTCTTCAAACCTTGCAAGATGGTCCTATTTGTGACCTCAGCTTGCCCATTTGTTTGTGGGTGAGCTATTGAAGAAAAGTGTTGCTTGATATTGAGGCCATTGTATAATATTCTTAGTTTGGCATTATAAAACTATTTGCCTTTATCATTGACAAGCTTATAAGGAATGTCAAATCGTCATACTATTTTTTTCATAAAAAGCCTATTACTTTTTTTTTGTTGTTGTAATCATGGTTCAACTTCTACCCATTTGGTGAAGTACTCCACAGTTATCAAGAGAAACTTTTTTTTTTTTTTTATCCTGTGGTCATTTGAAAAGATCCTACAATATCGATTCATCATTTCACAAAAGGCCACAGACTGGTCAATGGCACTTACTCGGCAACTGGAATGTGTTTGCCATTAGTGAACTTTTGACATATAGGTAGGGGTGGAAGCCAAATCGATTGAACAGACTAAATTGAACCAATCAAACAGAAATCGATGGTTTCATAATTTATTTGGTTTAGTTTGGTTTGAAAATAGAGTAAATCAAAATTTTAGTTTGGTTTGCAGTTTGAGCATTTTTCTTCGATTTTAAACCGAACCAAACCGAAATTTGGAGATGCATGTCTACAAAGGGCTTTGAATTAGTCATAGTGTGTGGTCCTATTTTGGAGAGCTTCGATTACTCTTGCATGATCCAAGCTTGTGATTTTTAAAGCCTCTCTATTGAACCTGGCTATAAGTCTCTTAGTGACTCACCTTCTGTAATATCTCAGTAAACAGAATAAAACAGTAGAAAGTGAGATAGAACAGTAGACTATATATGGATATTTTGGATTATAATAATTGACGAAGCATTAATTTAAGTATGAATAGGCTCAATTAATCACTGAAATATATAGAGAATGGTAGAGTGTAATACTCATAAATTTTTGAGTCTCAACCGGGCGACTTTTGAGATACTGTTCCAGAAAATACTGGTATTAATTACACTGCTGGGGAAATAGCAGTCCGATTGATTTAAGAATTTCTGATCCAGACCTGAGGAGATTAAGTTAGTTAATTTTATGTGAAATTGTGGTGAAAAAAAAGAGCTGAAAAATATTTTGGAATACTGAAAATAAGAATAATGGCAAAATCATAATTTAGGGTAACTTTGGGGGTAATTATGAAAATTCACTGTTTGGGATTCAGAATTGACCCAAAACTATTTTTAAATGATAGAACAGCCCAAAATAAGGTATTTCACTTCCAACACATGAGGTTAAATCTAAACAGAATAGGCAGAATAAATTACAGAAAGTTTTGGGGTCAAAATACAAATAAGAAAAATTTTGGGCCAAAATATAAATAAATAAAGTTATGAAACCCACCCATTCTAGAAAAGAAGCTAGGTGGTCGGCCATGATGATGGAGAGGTTATTTGATAGGAAATAATTAATTGATTTATCAAATTAAATGAAAAGATGACAAATAAGCAAAAATCTAGAAAATTCTATTTTTATTTTCATTTCTTTTTAAGTTAGCTTTTGGTGGATATAAAAAAGATGAAGAGGAAAGCTATTCAAAGGAGGAAGGCCGAACCATATGTAGAGAAAACAATAAAAATATTATCCTAACCCTTTCTAAAGAAACCAAACCAAATAAGATAGGAAACATTGAAGAAGGAAAGAAGGATGATGAAGAAAGATTGATAGATTTCATATCTAAACTATTTGGAGGGATTAAAGAAGATGGAAATCCAAGAGTTTAACTTAAGTTAGGTATCTTAAACTTCATTTTTTAATTTTATTTAAGAGATCTATGGTTTAATTTGGTAAATATTTTAGTTATTTGAACTAAAGAGATTGAAGATGAACTAGGGTTTAAGTGGATTCTAAAAACAATTTTAAGGCAGTAATTTATAGGCGATAATCCAAAATTTTAATGACTGAATTTGAGGATGGACAAAATATGAAAGTTGTAGATAAATATATTAATTAGATTTCTATAAAAGAAATTTGTAAAATTTGAAGTGAAGAAAGAGTTATTAAGTAAAAACAAAGACTGATTTAGAATTAGGGTTATTGAAAAATGCTACTGTATTTTTATTGTACATAATAATAGAAACAAAATTAGAAGAAGTATTAAACATAAAAGGTGTTAATTTATGTCTTATATATAAGCTTGTAAAAGGGTTTTGCAATTGGATTTTTAATTTATGAGATATTAGGTCATGAGTGTAATATGCCCGGATTGATTGATAAAGAGAACATAGGCTACTGAGTTCTATTAATATGAGGACCTTAAAGTATGAATTAGTGAAAGTGTTAAACATGAAAATTTTCATTTATATGTTATATAAATTATTGTAAGATGGTGTTGTAATTTGATGAACATGAAATTAATTATACGCATGGAAACAATGTCTGTTTGGATAGAGATTTGAAGGCAGCAGTTTAATTTTGGAAATTCACTAATAATTATGCAGTGATCCAAATATTTTGAAATTTGGATATGTTATAATATTATATGTCTATTTTCAATAGGAAAAATAATTATAGTAATTGGTTAAGTATAAATTGAGTTATTAGCAAAAAAAAAAACAGAATATACCAAGTCAAAGTTGTAGGGCAACAGGGCTGGTTGTAAGTATAAGTTTAAATTTACACCATAAATTGTGCAGTAATGGAAATAGGGTGAATTTTGGATATGTTAGAGATTAATATGTCTAATTTAATTACGAATAATAATTGAAGGTAGCATTGGAAATCCTAGCAAAAACCCTAATATTTGGTGTAAATGTAAAATTTATTTTCTTAGAATTTAATTAAAATAATTTCATACTAATTGAAATTTAATTTGAATATATAGCCTCCAAAAATAAAGACAAAGATGATGAAGAGTTGGAGCATTGCTATTGCCTTGGTTTATTGAGGAAGAGAATAGTTGGCATATTTTGGTTTAGAGGTGAGTAATGTACATATATCAATGTTTTGTCTTACTCCATTGGAATTATTAAATCTTTCTACTTTGGACTTTTATTCCAATTTAAATTGGCTTTGCTTGATTATATATATATGTGTGTGTGTGTGTGTGTGTGTGTGTGAATTACATGAACTTCTTCAATTATCTTCATTACTTGAATATTTCTTACATTGACTTTTGATTATTGATATAGAACCTTAAATGTAATTATTTGTTATATGGCTATTCTGTGTGAATCCCATTGCTATAATGATATGATTATGACAGAAAGGCCCACCGATGAGGTAGGGTTTACTATATCGGTATTGTGCACAATGAGTATTCTATGTGGACCATAGCTAGGAGGGGGTAAGGTCCTGGCTATAAGGTCTGATCAACCTTATGCTCAAATTCATTGATTTCTACCAAGATATGTAGCTTTTCTATGTGGATTATATGAACCCAAAAATTTTATGTTATACTTGTCACGACCCAACCTGGGAGTCGCGACGGTCCTAGGGTACGAGTATTGCCTAAGCTACCAGTACCACAAAAAACCCAACTATCTGTATAATATGGCAAGCAATTTATATGATCAAGTCAATTATAGCTTAATATTTCTATTGAAATTTCGACAACATCTCCTCTAATATATGACTATACTCGTTGTAGAAAATGCAAACAACACTTCCAATATATCTTTATCATCAACATCCAACTCAACCTCCAATATCAACTCAACATGTATATATATATCACACTATATACATCCATAGCATAGTTTATATGCAAAACTAAAAAAAATATAAGCACACACATATATGCCTCTATTTAGGTTATAGTACCATGGAATCTCTAATAATATACAAATATTTACATATACTGTTTAAGACCCAAGTATTACATACAAGTAACACAATTCCAAGGCAAGGATAGAAAGTGCCAATGGAATTCGAGTCTCACTGCGACCCTGAAAAACAATGACAACTACGGGGGTGAGTAAATATTCATATTACTCAATGAATCTATATATATATATAAATGCAGCAAATATTCATAATACCATAATCACTCACAAAAGGCCTGTAGAAATAATGTAAGATAGCAAATATAGGGTGAAACAAGTTTCCATATAAATATCCAGTGTACGAGTCAACTCTCATATGATATAACAGGATTGTGTTCAATGAAAAGTGCAATCTCACTGTAATAGCACAATTGTGCATAATCCAATGTACATAAGGGAGATCACTCCTTACGGCTAGAGAATATGACACCCCTCCCTAGCAAGGGTCCAATGAATACCAGTGTGCACACAGTCGATGGAATTACCCACTACACCAGGGAGGTAGCCTTGTTATAATACTATATGTGTGTGTCTCCATAGAACAATAAAAATAACATAAATTTAACTCATATAGGGGTGGAACAATCCAATATATATCCATAATGAATAATAGAACAAGTTTAGGTCAAGTGATAAAAATAGCCGGCGGGCCCAATTGCGCTGCCGCAATTGACACTCGCTGTTACGGGTCCGTTTTAGGATTTTTGAGTAGTTTCTTGTTAACTATGCTATCAATGGATTCAAGTGGACCATAAGGCACCATTTTAAAGCTTAGAGAAAAACTAGATGATTGGGGGTTCAATTGGCTTTTTAGGTTTCATTTTATAGCCAGACAAAATTTATGTCAATTTAGGTCATTTTGGTAGGCTTATTTATGGATCAAAATACACTATAGGTACTTTAAGATAGCAAGTGGTAGTTTATCATTCCAATTGACATTTTATATGATATATGATGCAAATCATGCATGATTATACATATAAACTCACCTTATATGCAAAAAGATCACTTTATGCCCCAAAACACCACTCGAAGGCCCCAAGTGGCCCGCCGCTCGACACTACCAGCTGGAGTACCTGACGGTTCACCTATTTCCAAATATAACACTCCGGTAAGACTTAAAAATATTACAAAACACATTATTCACGTCAAAGACATCAAGCAAACACAATATACATCATAGACATCACATTACACAATTAATACTTTTTTCAATCCTTTATGCATCAAAGATATTCCTATCAACATATTTGACTTACATTTCATATATTTATCACTATTATACCAAGTTAAGAACTCATACACACCTAGTTCAATATTCCATATCATACATACACTTAATTACAAGTTTACTTTCCAAGTAACTTATATCAAACATCACTTCCATATCTAAACTTATACATTTGCATTATATACACTATTAATCCATATTTAAACCCTTCTTTCCCATTTGCTTCAACCTAATACATTAAACCTATAAACTCAATATGGTTCGGCCTAAATGGAAGTTCCTCCAATCCTTCATTTTTCAACACCAATCATTCAAACAACACAAATATACATCAAATGCATAACATTCAAGCATTCAAACCTATTAAACACTAAAGTACCATGTCATTTGTGAACACTACATATTTCGGCCAAACAAGAATTTCCACCAAATGGATTTATTTCCATCAAATGGCTACTAATTCATCACAAACACATCAAATACATCACATTTGAACCAAAACTCTATCAAAATAACACATTTGAATCTTACCTTTTCCAAGTTAGGGTTTCCTTCTAACTTTTTGATTTTCTTTGAACCTAAACACATATTTGTTACAAATTAATATCAAAGAACACCTAAAGATCAAAATTGAACCAAAAAAATGGCAAGATCACTTACTTCTTCAATAGTTCTTTGAAATCTTCCAAGCTTTGATTTATCAACTTTTCTTGATTTTTCTTTGATTCTAAGGTTATAATTGTGTTTAGAATGATGGAATTAACTAGTTTGAATCAAGAAATAAAAGAAAATAACTTGCTATGATGAAGAACCAAAGTGGTCGAAAGTTCGAAAGAGAAGAAAGAGAAAAGTTGTATGAAAATGGCTAAGGTTAAAGAAGAGGTATGAAATATCAACTTAAATATCAAGTTAATAATCTTATACATTGATTCTATAGTAAAAATTATGCAACCTAGATTACTAACCATTCTATTCTTGATCTTTCCATCCAATGGTTGGATTTAGGTTAGCTTAAAATGGTTAATATACACTTGCATACAACATATAAGTCCATATTCCTTAGGAAAATACTATACTACCCCTAGTTCGAATTTGATCCCTTTTCGATTAACGTTTCCTGAAATTATTTTCTACCGGCTTTAATCTTCCAACAATAATTCATATGACCATTATACCTCTATTTTCATGTCCTAATATTCTCTTTTACCATCAAATATAATGTTAATTTTCACTAAAACTCAAAGGGTGTGAAATGACCATTTTACCCTTAGTTCACCAAAAACTCAATTTTACCCGATTGCTTCCTAACAGCCTTTAAACCTCCTCCATTCATACAAACACATCATATAACATGCATACATGTCAAATTCAAGCATAAACATATAATAAATCACAACATTTAAGTCAAGTCAAAATGCTCAAGTTTGCCCTTTGTGGTTCAGGTTCTAGGTTTTGTCTAAGGTATTACAATACTTATTATTATTATTATAGACTCAGTGATTCATTGAGTAATGACCTTATAAGCATGATATATATATTTTACTCACTGAGTTATACTCACATCATTGTGGTTTATTCATTTATTTATTTTTATAGGAGCGACTTAGATAGTGACGGTTTCAACTTTCTTTCTTCTTGTTGGGAACCTACATTATCTATATACGGTTTGGGATATTTTGGACACTATAACAATTCTAGAATTCAGCTCCATGATTTTGGTTTAGATTTTTTCATATAAATTTGTAAACACTTAATCAACGAATACTTTGAAATGTAAATATTGAATCTAAATGATAATTAATCTAGTGAAGGTTATGTGAATAATTATGGAAGTGTTTATATGCATTTTTGGTGTATTAGAGTTGAGGGTATAAGGAGTTTTATTGGAAGTGTTTTTTTTTTTTTTTCTGCAGGCTGCATTTTATTAGAAGACCTAATTTTGGGTCAGGAGTAGTATGAAAAATATAGGGAAAACTTTGGCAGATTTTCTATAAATTGATAAGTAGGGGGTTCTACTGGTGTAGGTGGCCTTATGCCTTCGCTATGCCCTGGGACCATCATATCCAAAAAGTGAGATGTGACAAAGTTGGTATCAGAGCATGAAATAAAATATTAATATATTTACATGATAATTAACTGACATGAATTATAAGAAAATCATGAAGCTTAGGAATTCCTATTTTATCAATTGCAATCATTCCCTATATGTTTGTTTTCTGCGTTAACTAATAATTGATAGATTTTTTGTAATGTTCTAGTGAAATATGCTGCCTAGGTAAGGCAGAGGTAGAGGCCAAGGCTGTGGTAGAGGAAGAGGTAAGGGCAGAGCTGATCTTCCTTCGATTGGTATACTGATGGAGGTAGAGGTAGCCTCTAATATTTCTCCAAATAGAGAGGAATATGTGAAGCCACCTAGGGTTAGAAGAAGGGTAATTGAGGAAACTCTACCACAAGAAATTAAGCAGTTGAGAAGGGAGAATGAAGAAGTTAGAAAATCTAGGCAAGATCCCATTCCGACACCTATTCCATCAGTGCCAGTACCACCACTAGTTCTTCAGGGTGGATTATTTCCTAGGCAGGTTTCCAGAGGTGTTATTAAGGAGGGTGGAGTGATAATGTTCAGTTTCCTTAAATTGGGTTTGCCATAATTCCAAGGGGAGGAAGGAGATGATCCCAGTGCTTTTCTTGATCAAGTGGAAAAAGTGATCAGATGACTGCCATGTTCAGATGCTAGGGCTATTGAGCTAGTGGGGCTATTACTGAAAGAAAATGCTTGGAACTGGTTTGAGCAGCATGTCGAGGATCGATTATATAATGAAGATCCTTCATCTTGGAAACAGTTTAAACAAAGTATGATTGATGAGTTCCTTATTGAGGGTGAGAAGGAGAGTCGGATTGCACGGTTTGAGCAGTTAAAATAGAAGAACATGAGTGTATCCAAGTATACCAAGGAATTTATCCGGCTTGGTAAATTTGCAAAGAGTATTGTGACAACTGAAGCAACTAAGATAAATTGGTTCAGGCGAGGATTACATGCTCCATTACATAATTTCCTTGTGGCTACAAAATTTACCTCCTTGACAAAGCTCATTGATAAGGTTAAACAGATGGAAGCAAAATATAAGTAAGATAAGGCAAAAGAGAGCAGAGAAAGAAAGGGGGAAGCAGAGGCCAAAGTGGTTATAGTAGAGGAGGTAGTAGCAGAGCACCATCTGGGTCTACTGATATGAGTTCTCGGCTTGTTCAAAGACAGTCTATAAGGGGTTATAGTAGGAATCAGAGTTGATTCGATGTGGCATCTTCATCATCCAGAGTGCACAATACTAGTGTTGGCTTAAATTGGCCTACACAGAGTTCTCCTACATGTACTCGGTGTGGTATGAGACATTCAAGACCCTGCAGATGGAATACCGGTGCTTGTTTGAGGTATGGCCAGCAGGGACATTTTATACAAGGCTGTCCATTGATGGGTAATCAGAGGACTGCGACCACTAGTTCTTAGCCTACAGTTTAGATGAACAAGAATGGTAACCAGGGCAGTTCTGGTAAAGGTAGAGGGCAAGGAACTAGTCAGAGTGCAGTATAGCCACTAGCAAGTAGAGGACAGGGTAGAGTGTTTTCTCTGAATCAGCGGGAGGCCCATGCCTCTAATACTACTGTAACAAGTATGGTTCCAATACAAAATAAATTAACTAAAGTTTTATTTGATTCGGGAGCCACTCATTCCTTTGTATCACCGTCTTTTGCTAAAAGATTGGAAATGGGTAGTAGAATTCTGAACATACCCTTAGAGATTTCCACACCCCTGGGTGAGGGCATAGAAGTGAATCATGTATATGACTCCTGTATGGTTGATATTGAGGTAGACCACTTCCAGTGAATCTGATTGAACTACCAGTGCTAGAGATTAATGTGATCCTAGGAATGGACTGGTTATGTACTCATTTTGTAATTATTGATTGTCACAAAAAAGAGTTGAATTTAAACTTGAGGGGCAAGCCAGTTTTGTATATCAAGGTGAAAAGGATGATGTGGTGAAAAATTTAATTTCAGCTGTTAGGGCAAGACGGCTTTTAAAAAAAGGTTGTCAGGGATACTTAGCGAGTGTAGTGGATACTCAGATGACTTTACCATGAGTGGATCAGATTCCAGTGGTCAGGAAATTTTCTGATGTATTTCCGAAGGATTTAACTGGATTACCTCTAGAAAGAGAAATTGAATTTGAGATAGAGATATATTCGGAAATGAATCCCATATCCATCCCTCCCTATAGAATGGCTCCTTCATAATTGAAAGAATTGAAAGTACAATTGCAAGAATTGCTTGATAAAGGTTTTATCCGACCCAGCAGTTCACCATGGGGAGCTCCTGTACTATTTGTGAAGAAGAAATATGGGACTCTTCGCACGTGCATTGATTACAAATAGTTGAAAAAGGTGACTTTCAAGAACAAATATCCTTTATCGAAGATAAATGATTTATTTGATCAGCTGCAGGGAGCCCGCCATTTTTCGAAAATTGATATGAGGTCGGGTTATCATCAATTGAGGATCCGGAAAGAGGACGTGCCGAAAACAACCTTTAGAACTAGATATGGCCATTATGAATTCTTGGTTTTGCTGTTTGGTCTAACCAATGCTCCAGTTGCTTTTATGGACCTGATGAATCAGGTGTTTAAATCATTTTTGGATAGGTTCGTCATTGTTTTCATTGATGATATACTTATCTATTCTAAAATTCAGCAAGAGCATGAAGAGCATTTGAGAACAATATTGCAAACATTGAGGGAACACCAATTACATGCAAAATTGTCTAAATGTGACTTTTGGTTGAATGAAGTGTGTTTCCTGGGACATGTTATTGACTAGGATGGAATTAAGGTGAATCCTAAAAAGGTTAAGGCTGTAGATAATTGGCCCCGACCTACCAATGTGACTGAAATTCAGAGTTTCTTATGTATGATTGGGTATTATTGGAGATTTGCAAAGGATTTCTCTTGTATAGCTGCTCCATTGACCAAATTAACGAGGAAGCAAGTAAAGTTTTAGTGAGATGACACTTGTGAAGCGAGTTTTCAGAAACTCAAAAATAGTCTCACTACTGCTCTTGTACTTACTTTGCTTTTTGGTTCAGGTGGATTTGTCGTGTATTATGATGCATCACGAGTGGGTTTGGGCTGTGTACTTATGCAGTATGGAAAAGCTATTGCTTATGCTTCTCATCAGTTAAAGAAGCATGAATTGAACTACCCCACTCATGATTTGGAAATGGCAGCAGTTGTCTTTGCATTAAAAATCTGGAGACACCACTTCTATGGTGAAAAGTGTGAGATATTTACTGATCATAAAAATCTTTAGTACATAATGTAGCAAAAAGATCTGAATTTGCGGCAACGAAGATGGAAGGAATTAGTAAAAGACTATGATTGTCAGATACTGTACCATCCAGGGAAAGCTAATGTGGTTGCATATGCTTTGAGCCAAAAGTCAATGGGGAGTGTATCACATATTGCAGCACAACGAAGATCATTAGTGAGGGAATTGAAGGAGTTATGTAATATGAGAGTACAGTTGGAGATATCTGAGTCCCGAGCTTTAATTGCTCATTTTCAAGTGAGGCCTATATTGATCGAGGAAATTAAAGCCTCACAAGATAAAGATGCTCAACTAATCAAGCTTAAAGAAGATGTTTCAGTATGGAAAGCTCCTGATATTTCTTTGGACAATGAGGTACTGAAATTGGGGCGTCGACTATGTGTACTAGATGTGGATGGGATGAAAGAAAGAATTTTAAAAGAAATGAACCATGAACCGTATAGTGTACACCCGGGAGCAACCAAAATGTACGATGATGTGAAAGATACTTATTGTTGGCAGAGAATGAAAAAAAAAAGATTGTTGATTATGTATCTAATTGTTTATCATGTCAGCAAGTGAAATTTGAGCATTAGAAAACTTCGGGTTTGTTGCAGTAGATAGAGTTACCTGAGTGAAAATGGGAACAAATTACATGGATTTCGTAATAGGATTACCAAATACTTTTCGGGGGTATGATTCTATCTAGGTAATTGTGGATTGGCTCACTAAGTCAGCTCATTTCCTAGAAGTTAAATCAATTTATTCAGCAACTCAATATGCACAGCTCTACGTTGATAAAATTGTGAGGCTGCATGGGATACCAATATCCATTATTTCTGATAGAGGTCCTCAGTTTACATCACGATTTTGGCAGGAATTCCAAGAAACTTTAGGTACACAGCTGCATTTCAGTACAACATTCCATCCACAAACAGATAGGCAGTTTGAAAGACCTATTCAGACGTTGGAGGATATGCTTCGATTATGTGTATTGGATTTGAGAGGCAGTTAGGATCGCTACTTGCCTTTGGTGGAATTTGTGTATAACAATAGTTACCACTCCATTATTGGCATGGTGCCTTATGAAGCTTTATATGACCGTAAATGCAGATCTCTAGTATGGTGGGTAGAATCAAGGGATAAACAACTTAAAGGGCCAGATTTGATTAGAGAAACCATAGAAAAAGTGTCGATTATTAAAGAAAGAATGAAGACTGCATTTAGTCGACAAAAGAGCTATTCTGATCCAAAGCAGAAAGATGTACAATTTGCAATGGGTGATCATGAATTTTCGAAAATTTCCCCGATGAAAGGAGTGATGCGATTTGGAAAAAAGGGGAAACTCTCACCAAGATATTTGGGCCTTTTCGAAGTGTTGGATCGAGTGGAGAATATTTCCTATCGACTAGCTCTTCCTCCAAGCTTGAGTCATGTACACCCGGTCTTCCATGTGTTTATGTTGAGGAAATATCTACCGGATCCGATGCATGTACTTTAACCCCAGGTTATGAATGTGGATGAGAATTTATCTTATGAGGAGATTCCTATCAAAATAATTGATCGGCAAGTGAGGTAATTGCGGAACAAGAAAATCTCAATGGTAAAGGTACAATGGAGAAACCATAATATAGAAGAATATACCTAGGAAAGTGAATCTGATATGTGATTGAAATATCATCAGTTGTTTTAATCTTGAGGTAAGTATATTTTAAAATTTGAGGATGAATTTTATTGAAAAGGGGTAGAGTATAATACCTCAATAAACAAAATAAGACAGTAGATAGTGAGATAGAACAGTAGACAATATATGGATATATTGAATAATAAAAATTGATAAAACATTAATTTAAGCATGAATAGGCTTAATTAATTACTGAAATAAATAGAAAATGGTAGAGTGTAATACTCAGAAATTTTTGAGCCTTAATGGGCCACTTTTGAGATATTGTCTCGGAATATACTGGAGTTAATTACATTTTCAGGTAAATAGTAGTCTGGTTGATTTAAGAATTTCTGATCCAGACCTGAGGGGATTAAGTTAGTTAATTTTATATGAAATTATAGTTAAAAAAAAGAGTTGAAAAATATTTTGGAATACTGAAAATAAGAGTAATGACAAAATCAAAATTTAGGTCAACTTTGGGGGTAATTATGAAAATCTACTATCTGGGATTTAAAATTGACTCAGAACTATTTTTAAATGATAGAATAGCTCAAAATATAATATTTCAATTCCCATACTTGAGGTTAAATCTAAACAAAATAGGCAGAATAAATTACAGAAAGTTTTGAGATCAAAATGCAAATAAGAAAATTTTAGGGCCAAAATGCAAATAAGTAAAGTTGTGGGATCCACCCATTCTAGAAAAGAAGCTAGGTGGCTGCCCATGATGATGGAGAGGATTTTATTTAATAGGAAATTATTAATTGATTTATCAAGTTAAATGAAAAGATGACAAATAAGCAAAAATTTAGAAAATTCAGATGACAAATAAGCAAAAATTTAGAAAATTCTATTTTTTTCTTCATTTTTTTTTAAATTAGCTTTTGGTGGATGTAAAAAAGATGAAGATGAAAGCTATTCAAAGAAGGAAGGCCGAACCATATGTAGAGAAAATAACCAAAATATTACCCTAACCCTTTCTAAAGAAACCAAACCAAATAAGATAGGAAACATTGAAGAAGGAAAGAAGGATGATGAAGAAAGATTGATAGATTTTATATCTAAACTATTTGGAAGGATCAAAGAAGATGGAAATCCAAGAGTTTAACTTAAGGTAAGTGCCTTAAACTTCAGTTTTTAATTGTATTTAAGAATTCTATGGTTTGATTTGGTAAATATTTTAGTTATTTGAGCTAAAGAGATTGAAGATGAGCTAGGGTTTAAGTGGATTCTAAAAATAGTTTTAAGGCAGTAATTTATAGGCAGTAATATGAAATTTTAATGACTGAATTTGAGAATAGACAAAACAAGAAAATTTTAGATAAATATGATAATTAGATTTCTGTAAAAAGAATTTGTAAAATTTGAAGTGAAGAAATAGTTATTAAGTAAAAACATAGACTGATTCAGAATTAGGGTTATTGAAAAATGCTATAGTATTTTTATTGTGCAGAATAATAGAAACAAAATTAGAAGAAATGTTCAACATAAAAAGTGTTAATTTATGTCTTATCTATAAGTTTGTAAAAGGGTTTAGAGATTAGTTGTTTATGAGATATTAGATCATGAGTATAATCTGCTTAGATTGACTGATAAACAGAACATAGGCTACTGTGTTCTATTAATATGAGGACTTTAAACTTTGAATTAAAGAAAGTATTAAATATGAAAATGTTCATTTATATGTTATATAAATTATTGTAAGATGGTGTTGTAATTTGATGAACATGAAATTAATTATAGGAATGGAAACAGGGTCTATTTGGATAAAGATTTCAGGGTAGTAGTTTAACTTTGAAAATTCACTAATAATTGTGCAGTGTTCCAATTATTTTGAAATGTGGATATGTTATAATATTATATGTATATTTTCAATAGGAAAAATAATTATAGTAATTGGTTAATTATAGATTGAGTTATTATCAAAAGAACAGAATCTGCCAAAGTTACAGGGCAAAATACAGGGCAGTAAGGCTGGTTGTAAGCCTAAGTTTAAATTTACACCATAAATTATGTTATAATGGACATAAGGTGAATTTTGGCTATGTTAGAGATTAATATGTCTAGTTTAAGTTGGAATAAGAATTAAAGTAATTGGATAAGTGTAAAAAAAGTTATGGGTAATGGAACCTAGGCTGCCAGCATTGGAAATCCTAGCAGAAACCCTAAGATTTGGAGGAAATGTAAAATTTCTTTTCTTAGAATTTAATTAAAATAATTTCATACTAATTGAAATTTATTTTGAATATATAGCTTTCAAAAATAAGGACAAAAATGATGAAAATTTGGAGCATCCCTATTGCCTTGGTTAATTGAGGAAGATAATAGTTGACATATTTTGGTCTAGAGGTGAGTAATGTACATATGTCAATGCTTTGTCTTACTCCATTGGAATTATTGAATATTTCTACTTTGGACTTTTATTCCATTCTAAATTGTCTTTGCTAAAATTTGATTATATATATATATATATATATATATATATGAATTACATGAACTTCTCCAATTATCTTCATTACTTGAATATTTCTTACATTGACTCTTGATTATTGATATAGAACTTTAAATGTGATTATTTGTTATATGATTATTCTGTGTGAATCTCATTGTTATAATGATATGATTATGACAGAAAGGCCCACCGATGGGGTAGGGTTTACTACATCGGCATTGTGCACAATGAGTATTCTATGTGGACCCTAGCAAGGAGGGGGTAAGGTCCTGGCCATAAGGACTGATCAACCTTATTCTCAAATTGATTTTTTGCTACTAAGATATGTAGCTTTTCTATGTGGATTACATGAACCCAAAAATTTTCTTTCATACTTGTTATTATTATTATTAACTCATTGATTCATTGAGTAATGACTTATGCGTTTTATATTTCTTTACTGACATCATCTCTATCTATTTATTGTAAACCAATATTCTCAAATATATATTGTTAGCTTTTCTTTATTATTGAAGAGAATTGACTTTATAAGCATGACATATGTATTTTACTCACTGAGTTATACTCACATCGTTGTGATTTATTTATTTATTTATTTACAGGAGCGACTTAGATAGTGACGGTTCCAACTCTCTTTCTTCTTCTCGCTGGGAACCTACATTATCTATGTATAGTTTGGGATATTTTGGACACTGTAACAATTCTAGAATTCAACTCCATGATTTTTGCTTAGATTTTGTCATATAAATTTATATACACCTAATCAACAAATACTTTGAAATGTAAATATTGAATCTAAATGATAATAAAACTAGTGAAGGTTAGATGAATAATTTTGGAAGTGTTTATATGCATTTTTGGTGTATTGGAGTTAAGGGTATAAGGAGCAGGCTGCGTTTTATTAAAAGACCCGATTTTGAATCGGGAATAGTATGAAAAATATAAGGGAAACTTTGGCAGATTTTCTGTAAATTAATAAGTAAGGGTTCTATAGGTGTAGGTGGCCTTATGCCTTTCCTGTGCCCTAGGACCGTCACATCCCAAAAGTGGGATGTGACACCTTTCTTCTAATCACAGTTTTAATGGATTGTGTCTTCCTTTTTGTTAGAATCCTAGAGGCAAACCTTTTTATGAATAGTTATGTGAGTCGGGGAAGGAGTGAAAACTTTCCTCCGATAAGACATCAAACCACCTTATTGCAACTACTTTCAAAGTTCCTCGAAAGCCTTGCATAACGTAATATTACTAGTTGTCTGGAGCTCGACTGCATGTTTAAAATCCAAATCATGAACTCTCGGGATTGCTTCTCCATCATATTTCTTCATTGTTGGTGGTTTGAATTTACCAGACATTCGGTACTCTTGATTCTCTTTGATAAAATGTGATTTGAGAGTTTATTGAGAGTTAAGGACAAGATTTTATATACTCCTTTCCTTATTTTATGTCCTTTATTTCCACTACAATCCTCTTCACTTTTTCTCTGATATCATGGCACTTATGTTTGCTTGATGCCTCTTGTTCTCTATAGGCTCATTTAGCAGGGGAGCATCATATCGACTACTATCATCTCTTTTTCCTCCTCCCCTCTTAGGTTGTTCATCAACGTGGACAATTTCTTCCTTTATATCCTCTCTCTTACCATGCCTATCTCCACTCTTATGTTTACTCCCTCTTACACTTCCTCTTTAGTCATCTAACTCTCTCTCTGACCTTCAAAACCTCCATTCATTTTTATCTCTTCCAGCATCTCTTTCTCTTTGGTTACTATCTTCTCATCTACTATCGCCTCACTCCTTTAAGAAGGTGTGTCACCTCTTCTTCTTAGATGGTGATATGACTTTTCTCTTAAATTCTCCCTCTTTAGTTCCCTATTAATTTCTCTTATACTCCCTCTAGTCGAGTTCTCTCTTCTATTGGGATTACTTCTTTTTTCTAATTCCTCTCTCGTACTCCCCAACTCCAGCACCCTTACCTTTTACTACCTCCCTCTGTTCGTCTTTCCACCTAATTTACTCCATCTTGGGCTTTTGATAAAAAGGAAGATGTTTTGTTGCATCGTGATACTTGAATTTATGTGCTATGGTTATATTATAGGCATGAAGGGTTTGTTGGCGAGCTAGGGCTTGTAGTGTGTTACTGAGTTGAATAATTGCATTGGTAATGAGTTGTACGTTGATGGAGCTATCTATAGGGTCAAGTTGGGAAATTGAGAATTTTTTAATAATTTAGAAGTTTAGGGTGTTTCTAATCGGACTGACATGGTCTCTTAGGGTTGAAGTTTCCCTCTATGGTTCTTGGCTTGAGGAGGGTGGGTTTGTTAGGTGTATTTGAGGCATTTTCTGAAAAATCTCATTGGGTTTTTATGTAAATGGGTTTTCTTAAAGTCTAAGAATAAAAGTTTGTTAGAGATAAAAGAAAGAAATGAGATGTAGATTTTACAGTCCTCAAAGAAAAAAGAGAATGTAAAAGAGATCCAATGATTGAACTAAACATTTCCTACATATGACACCATTTGATGATCTAGCTATCTCTAAAGACGGACGATGAGTCTCTTTTGTATGGGTTTAGGCTTAGGCAATCTATTAGAATTGTAAGATGAACAACTAGCATTAAAATACCAAGCCTGGATTTGGCAAGACCTCTTTGATGCCTAATTCAATGGCTTAATTCTTAGGGTTCTCTATGAAGAAGATTATTAATATTGAAAGATAATTTTTAGTGAAAAACAGAGGTGAGAAGTTGTAGAGAAATTGAATCTGTTTGTAGTTAAGTATGTCGATTTATACTCTTAGTTTTGACTCGTTGGATCCATTTGGAGGACATATATCCTCATCACAGAGGTGAATGAGGTCATATATTGTCGAAAGGGATAAACCAACTATCACATATGTCAGACTCCTTTTGTTATTTTGATTGTTATACAAGAAGAGCATTGTCACTGCCATATAGTGTATCATTATGGGCCGTGAAACCAATACCTCTTACTATGCAGTCAAGACAGGTTTGTTTTGTTACACCTAGTTGGCTAATTGGGGAGTGAAGAGGACTGTAAGGCTAGACCTTTAGAGGTTGCTTAAGGTGATGGTAGATTGGGTCAGTGGATCTAGCTCAGAGCCTCTATCAAGGAGCTCGAACGTACTTTATGTGAATAGTATCTTTGATCTTGAGCCTTATGGGTGCAATCCTCAAGCTATAACTTTTTAGGCCTTTATTATCCCAGCCCAAGTCCATAAAGCTCATTCTTTCAGAGTTGGGCTTGAGGAGTAGGAGGTCTAACCTTATACTTTCATAGTTATTTCTCATCAAATGTCAATACTGCTTGTTGTAAGGTTAGAAAATTGGGGGTTGTGGGTGCACTAATTAGGAATCATTTAGGTCATGTAATTGCAGCTATGTTTGCTTATCTTCATTGTTTTGTTGATTTAGAAGTGTTTGAGGATGTAGCACTTAGAAAGGTTATTTTATAGACGCATAGCCCATTAGAAGAAATTACCGATATACCAACAAAATTATTGACAAACACTTTTTAGTTGATAATTTCAGGGGTTTTAGAATTAGAATATCCAGCACTTACAATTAAGAGAATTATATTATTTAAGTGTGAATGGTTTGATCCAACGCCAAATGTGGGGTATGAAAGTTCTTAATGAATATAATCTTGAATCTATTAACCATAAAAGGAGATTTAATAAATATGAATCATTTATATTCGCAATGCAAGCTTGTCAAATATATTGTGTATAGTATCCTAGTATGTGGAGAGATATGTCAGATCAGTAGGCAGTATGTAAAATCAAAGCTAGATCGATGGTCGAAACTAAAGACGTAACTGTGAGTAAGATATTATTTGAAGCACCATTCTAAGAAAATGAAATAGATGTGCCTCTAATTGAAATTATAAATGATGAGCCATTTTGATCCCTAAATGATCCAAATAGTTTGTTCATTGATATAGAGGAGGATGAATATGAATTAGAAGATGAGACCTAGTGTCTATCAAATACAGAATCATCCGAGAAAATATTAAAGGAAAATGATACAAAAGATATTAACAGTGAATAGTTAATTTTCATATGAATAATAGTAAATTGTATTTTATGGATGAATGTGATATTGATGTTATATCTGTTGATATTAAGTATATAATTTGTAAAATTATATGTTTTACAGATGTCTAAGTATGTTACGAGAGATGATACCTCCATTGCCTCTGGTTTTTTATGGTATCTTCATTTACTCTATCTCCGTCATTATATCACCCACCACAACTATTACCGCTAACGATGATTATCTCCTTGATTATGAGGATTATGATGATGCAGATGTCACTACAAACATTAGTAGATTCTTTTTTATTTTATAAATATTTTTTATAATTTTATAAATTAATATTCAATTTATTAATGTTAATTATTTAATAATTATGATATTTAATTATTTATTAATTTGTGACTTTTAAGTATTTAAAAATAATTATCAAATATATATTAAAATATATAATGTAAAATAAATTTAAAAAATAAATCACCAAATTACCGACGGAATTACCAATAGATGTCCAATGAGTTACCTACGTTCTACGGACGACAATTTCACCACGTCATCATATAGTTACCGACCGAAAAAGTTATTCGTTGGCAACGAAGATAGAAAGTCACCGACCATTATACCGTTGGAAAGTTATTAATGGACAACTTTTTCATCGGTAAACATTTATCGATAATATTTTTACCGACCTTTTGCTTTTTTCATTAGTCCATTGGTAAATGTAATAAGCGATGAAATATTCATTATCGCTGACAAAAATGTCTGTTGATATATCAATAATTTCTTATAGTGACATTATTTGATTTTGCCCAAAGATCGAAATAGATTGCTTATCTGTTGTACAGAAGCTCAACCATAGTGACTGGAACTATTCTCAACTTGGATTTATCATTGCAAATATTCGACGACTTCTTCCAACTGATATTCTGGTTAAGCATGTAAAGAGAACAACAAATAAGGTTGTTCATGCAATTGCTTATGGTGCAAGAAAATGTTCTAAAAAGCTTTATGGATTAGTTCAATACTCATGTATGCTCATAATGCACAAAGGATGGATGTTCTAAATTCAGTTGATCAATGAAATGATCTTTCTTTTAAAAGAAATAATTATGAATCCAACTCTTTATCAATTGTTTGTCTAATAATACAAAATTTTAGATATTCAAATTCTAACCATTTATTCCCTTTTTCTGATAATTCTAAAAGAAATATTTATGAAATCAGGATAGAAATAGGTAGAACATGGACAAAAATAGGTAGGATAGGAAAGACAAAAACACCTAACCATATATATCAATTAGTCATCATTCATCTTAATCTCTATATAGCCTCATATTATTATGCACAATGTTTATTTCTTAATCGTAACCAATTCTTCCATTACTATAAAGATAAATTGTTTAGTCATTTCATCTTTATCTCATATATTTGAATTCAATCATTATATGAAAGTCATATCTGTTATTATTTTCATAGATATATCAAAGTATTAAAATTGATATTAGAATCATACTTAATTGAATCAATTTTTTACAGTGATAGTATCCACTCCTCTATGAGCAGTTTTTTTTATTGTGGCAAAATAATAATGGCATCTCTTTAATAGGAGCACTCAATACAGTCAATATCAATAATTTAATATCACATAGTGATATAAAAATACATTTAAATTGTCAAACACAGATAATCATCGATATTAATCAGGTAATTTGGACGATAATATATTAATCAACCATATATCTCATTAATCAAAATCTGAAGTATTATAATTTACTACCCATGTATGCTTATAATGCCCAAATAATGGAAGTTCTAAATTTAGTTGATTAATGAAATGATCTTTCTTTTAAAAGAAATAATTGTGAATTTAACTCTTTGTTGATTATTTGTCTCGTAATATAAAATTTTAGATATTCAAATTTATACTATTTATTCCCTTTTTCCGATAATTGAAAAAGAAATATTTATGAAATAGGGATAAAATTAGGTAGAATATGGACAAAATTAGGTAGGATAGGAAATGCAAATACTTCTCTAACTTGCGCTAAATGCGGATTTTTATAAAATTAGATAGAATACGGATAAAATTAGGTATGATAGGAAAGACAAACGCTTCTCTAACTTGCGCTAAAGTCAGACTTTTCATTATGCAGTATGTAAGCAAGTTATTTTATTCACTTGAAAAGTAGATTTTTTTTTTTTTCGTCTTTTTTATTTTAGCGCACATAAAAAAAAAAATATATTAATTAAATTTAAATTTATTAGGGAAATGATAATATTTAATAATATAATTTATTTATCATTAGACTATAATTAAATATGGATATTACTTCTATTTGTTAGATTTCATAGTTGACAATAACATTAATTTGTGTGAGTTAACCATTTATTACGTGTGACGTGATGTATATTCAATATATTGTTATCTTTACAACTTGTATTATTTTCTAGATAACTATATAAGATAAATATAATATTTTAATTTTTTTTTATAAAACACTCAAAAATGAAAGTAAAACTAATATCATATAGTTCATGCTGTTAAAAAAAAATTGATTTAATTAAAATAGGAATATTATCACTCAATATATTAAACCATCGTAATAAAAAAAATTATAATATTATTATAAATATTTAAAATACTATTACATGCTATTAACCTATATTAATATTTAGTAATATAATTAATTTGTTATTTTTTTTTTAATATTGGGGTGGATGAATTGATCCAGAGTTTATTATTTAGAAGAATATACATTTATCGTTAAATTATGTCTTAGTGTGCAATTAACTTATTGTTATGAATATGTAATTGTTATAATTGTTTATTTTGATATGTATCAAATAATATTAAACTTTATTAAAACAAATGCTACTAACTCTAATATTTGTTGCAGTGTAAAGAGAGAATTGATGTAGAATATAAATATAAGAACAATTTAAAATAGGTAATATCAATTAATTTTTTACAATTTTTCGGAGAAACTAAAAAAATATTTCAATCCTTTTAACATTAATCTACTATTTTGAGAAATTAGGTGGTTAAAATAGGACTTTATTGTATTTGTTGGATTTCTTTGGCAACCAAGAGAGGGTGAATTGATTGTTTGACAAAATAAGAAATTAATCACAAATTAAACTAGCGGAAGCAAATAAATCAATTCAATAATGAATGTATATGCATGTATAAATGAGTAAAACATAAAGAGTGTAGGGAAGAAAGAATCAAACACAAGATTTATAGTGGTTCGACCAATCATTGCCTATGTCCACTTCTTAAGATCACACTTGAGTATTTTACTCCGATTTTTTTACGGATGCAAGATCAAATCCAAGTATTTAGACTCACACTCAAATCTTTACAAGTGTTTTAATGGGATTACATTCAAACCTTATACAAGTGTTTTCTCAAAATCTTACACTCAAACCTATATAAAAGTTTTCTAAGTCTTACACTCAAACCAATAAAAATATAAGAGATTAGAAGAAGAAAATCCCTTTTACTTTTTCCCAAACTCTCAAATAATCAATAAGTTTTAACCAACTCAAAGATTTACAGTTAAAAGCTCACAAAAAGATTTTTACAGAAAATAGGCTTTTTAAGCCATAAATATGAATGAATTGATGGAAAATATTCTCAATTATTATTCTTTTAGTTATTCTCTTATGTTTAAACTTTTCACCAACTCATATTTATAATCTTGGATGAAATATAGTCGTTTGGCCTCATTTAATGCCCAAAAGTACAGTTGACAGCTTTTCTAACGGCTAGTTTTCACGTGAGTCGTACCCGTGACTAGACTTGTCAAGCCTATGACTCTCATGCGTCGCGGCTGCGACTTCCATGCGTCACACCCGCTACTGAAGAGACACTATTCATCTGAAACTACTGGATCTCTTGACAAGATCTTAATTTAATTTCGAACCCGCGACTTTTCTGAGTCGCGCCCACTACTCGGATCTCTGCAAGGCTGCGACTAACTTTGTCGCACCTATTATTGTCCTTGTTTCTAGAGTCGCACCCGCGACTTCATGTGGTCACACTTGTGACTCACCAAAATTCAGCAACTTGCAACTTCATTTCTAAAAAGTTGCATTCTTCAAATACGTTTTCCCTTAACATATACATTCTTACAAAATGTGTTAATCCTACAAATAATCTTTTGTTATGATTTCTTATGCCTTGACCAACTTAAACAAATTGTTAGCATAATTAACATATTTTGTTATCATCAAAATTAACATCAAGTCCAAGAGGGCTAACAATCTCCCCTTTTTTATAATAACAAAACCATATATACAAGTGTTTAAAAAATATTCAAAAAGGTTCAATAAAAATTTTGTAAAGAACACTTATATAACTTCTCCCCTTTTTTGATATCAACAAAAAGATTTTACACTCCCTTTTTGAAAAAGAATTTCTCAACACAACAAGGAGTCAAAAAAATATATATCCCTTTTAATAAATAAAAAATGTTCAAAAGGAACAAAAGAGATCATCAAAGCAAAAATTTTCAAAACACAATTAAGCAAATTAATATGCCATCAATCAATTTCAAGGCACATCAATGAATTAAATTGCAAGAGGGGTAAGGGATGATACTTATTTACCTCTCATATTGTTCTTCATTATGGATTTCTACTATTGCTCCATTGGTAGTTCCTTCCACCATTTGACCTCTTCAAATTATTGAATGCTTCATATCCTTTGGTGCATGGTCTATGTGCCTGTAATATCTGTCATTTTAGGCTATTTTATTAATTGTATGTTTGTTGAATTTAATTGAGGATATACAATGTTTTGAGGAAATCTAGAAATTCCTAGTGTCAGGGTAGATTTTGTGAGGCTGATTTCTTGATTTTAAAGGAATAATTTGGTAAAGTGTAAAACATAAAAGTTGTAGATGTATATTTTTTTCTTTAATTTTGTAAAGTGGTTCTGTAAAATTTTGTGTATGTGAAGAGTTGTGCCTCCTTGATCAGAACATGTCTGGTTCATTAGTTTCTGTAGGAATCTGAGAATGTTTAATTTTTCTGGGAATGATTGAGACTGAATTAGCCAAAAATGTAAACATGAGAAATATCCCTTTATGTGTTGTTATATTGGTTGAAAAATTTCAGGAGATTTGGATAAGTATAGCTCAGTGGAGAGTGAAATTTCTCAGGTCTGTTCGGAAGAATTTTGGGCAACAAGTCAGGGTAAAATTTAGAGAGTCACCATAGTTTGTGAAGTAATCCTTTTGATTTAAATTTTGGATATGTTGGACCCCTGAATGTCTATTTTAAGTGATAAAAAGAATCAGGGAGTTTGGATATTTGTAGCTCATTTATGAGATGATTAAATATAAGTTATCGAGGAAGGGTTTCAGTTCAGCAGAGACTGGTATTTGCTAGCCGGCAAATGCGAGGTGGCATTTGCTAGCCGGCAATGCGAGCAGGCGAAGTGGCGAGGTGAAATTTTCCGAGGTGGCAATTGGCGAAGAGGCATATGCAAGGTGGCATATGCGAAGTGGAGTTTGGAAAAAAAGGAATTTGGCAAAGAGGCATCGGCAAGGTGGCATATGCGAAGTGGAATTCGCGAGGCGAGTTGGCGAGGTGACATATGCGAGGTGGCATATGCGAGGTGAAGTTCACGAAAAGAGTTTGGCAAGGCAGCATATGTGAGGTGGCATATGCGAATTGGATATGCGAAGTGGGAATTGCGAGCTGGCTTATGGGAGGTGGCTTTGCCGAGGCGGATTGGCGAGGCAAGCTGGAGAGCTGAAATTTTGAGGCAATAGCCTATTTAACCCGTGCCCAGTAGCGATTTCTCTGCACGATTCTTCTTCTTTTCTTCGTTCTTCTTCAGTTCTTCTCAGATTAATTCCATTTATTTTCTAATGCATTAATGCTCAAAAATTAATGCATTAAATCTCTAGATTATCATATTTTCAAGCATCAATCGTTAGTTTCAAGCAGATTTTCTCAGGAAATTTAGTTTTGGAGAAATAAGGTAAATTTTCTTCAAATGTCATATTCTTTTAGATTAATAAAGTCTGGTAGTTAGAATAGTTAATTATAGGTATATAAAATTTATTACAAGCATTTTGAGGCTATTAATAGTAATTAATGTTGGAGAAATCAAAATTTATGGATTGTAATGAATGGTAATATGAACAGTAATTTCAAAATTAAATTCAGATTTTCTTTAAGAGTTGAATTAAATTAATGTTGGGAATCAAGAATAGAAACTATAAGATGGTTAAATTTTAATAAATCATATTGAGTATTATTGATTAAGGAAAACCCTAATTTTGAATATTTGGAAAAATTTTATAGAAGAAGAGAACCAAAGAAATTGAGGAGATTATAGTTTGAGCCAATTATCAAAGGAAAATTCAAGTATAAATTGCGTAGAGGTAAGTATGAACATTGCATATACATATTGGTTCTTTGATATGATTGTCCAAGCCTTCATAATATTCTTAATTATGACATTGTATTAATGATCTATTAATTAAAGTTTCATGATATTTTCAAACCTATGATAATTGTTTCATGTGATTACCATATTTA
>CANXYC010262948.1:0-11715 GCA_948193065.1 Aleurites moluccanus | reverse complement strand
CCGAAGCACCTCAAGCACCTCAATTGAGCTGCTTACCGGGAATTATTTTCAACCGGGTTTATTTTTCTGTATGATTTTCAAATAAAGAAAATAATTTCATTTACATTCACTTTTATTCTTTCCTTTATTCAAATATAATGCTAAATCCATAAAAACTTGAAGGGGCTGTAAAATGACCATTTTGCCCCTAGTTCACTAAAAATTCAAAATTTTTTGATTTTGTCCTAATTGACTTTAAACCACTTTTATGCCTAAAATTAGGTCATATAACATGCATAAGTATCAATTTCATGCATATACACATCATATGAACATATTATAAAGAAAGAAAAAATTTCCCCCTAAGTCCCCCTTAAGGGTCCCTATAGGGTTTAGGTTGAGGTATTACACCAGGCTTACTTGAAAAGTGTCCATAGGCTTGGAAAATTGAACACGAGCATGGGGTGCTTAAAAAGAGGGCTCCATGACCATGGAAGATTTTCATGGTTGTGGGGTCTTTTAATTATAGCCTATTGGCTTGAAGAATTTGTTAAAGGCATAGGGCCTTTTGGAAAGGAGTTATACGGCAATAGAAGAGTTCCATGGCCATAAACCTTTTGTTTTGATGCTCCACAGCCACAAAAGATGTAATATCAGCTAAATAAATTAAAAAAATAAAAGCAAATATAGGATTCGAACCCAAGTCCGGTGGAAGGAAGACCAAGCCTATAACACCTCAACTTAAACCTAACTTGAACCATAAAAGGGGAACTTAGGGGGAAATTTTTTTTCTTTAATTTGAACTTGTGAATGTTATGTGTTTATGCATGAAATTGATAGATATGCATGTTATATGTTGTGTTTGAGTGAATAGAAAGGATTTAAAAGCTGTTAGGACGAAATCGGGTAAAAATAGATTTTTGGTGAATTGGGGGCAAAATGGTCATTTCACACCCCTCAAGTTTTTATGGAATAAATAGCATATTTGAAGGTAGAAAAGAATATTAGGAAGTGAAAATGATGATATTATGTTTAAATGAATAATTGTTGCAGAGTTAAACCCGGTAGAAAATAATACCCGGGCAAAGCTACTCGATTTGGGATTTCCATTTGCACTAAGGGTAGTTTGGACTTTTTCTTTGAAATATGGAGTTATATGGTGTATGCAAACCTATGGTTTCATTTTAGGCTTATCAAAATCAAACCATTGGATGAAAAGATGAAGGAATGGATGGTTGGATAGGTTTCACCATATGTACCATAAACTTGATGTATAGGATTATTCCATAGATTTTTAAGTTGATTTTTCCCACCTTTTCACCATTCTTCTTCTTCTTTAGCCAAATTTCCAACCAAACTTTTCTCTTTCCACCATTGAAGTTTCGGCCAACCTTGAACAAAGCCAAAAATTGTTGTTTTCTTTATTTTTTTTAATGGAAACATATTAATTCCATCATCCTAAATACAATTATATCCATAGATTCAAAGAAAAAACAAGAAAAAGTGACAAATCAATCCTTTGAAGATTTTGAAGAACAATTTGGAAAGTAAGTGATTTTGAAATTCTTTTGGTTCAATTATGTTCTTAAGATGTTATTTGAAGTTAATTAGTAACGAAAACATGTTTTGGTTGGAAGAAAAATTAAAAGTTGGAATGAAATCCTAATAGGAAGAACTATGAATCAAAGTGTGTTTTTGATGGATCTTTTTATACAAATGATGTTTATTTGATGTATTTAACATGAATTAGTGGTTAAATGATGGAAACAAAATCATTTGAATGGAAAACCAAAGTGGCTGAATGTGAAGAGTTTGATGATTTTATAGGTTTAAATGATGGAATGATGTGTATATGATGTGTATGTAATGAATTAATGGTTTAATTATGAAAAAAAAACCATTTGGAAGAAATCTCACTTTGGTCGAATGTGATGATGATGAATGGTGTTTAGTGTTTTGATATTTAATAGGTTTAAATGCCTAAATGTCATACATTTGATGCATATATATGTTATTTGACGGATTGGTGTTGAAAAATGGATGAATGGAATGAATTCTATTTAAGTTGGACAATATTGACTTTGTTAGTTTAATGTGTTAGGCTAATGCAATTTGAAAGGTAAGGTTTGAATATGATTAAGTGATGTAAGTAATGGAAATGTATAGGTTTAAATATGGAAAAGATGAATGATATATGTACTTTGAAGGTAAACTTGAATATAGTGTATGTTTGATATAACATGATGAACTAAGTGTATATGAATTCTTAACTTGCTAAAATATTGATGATCATGTGAAATGTGAGTGAAATATGGTAATAGAATATGTTTATGGCATAAAGGATTGGAAATAGGGTTAATTGTGCAAAGTAAGGTTTATAATGCATACAGTGTATGCTTGATATCTATTTATGTGAATAACATGTTTTGTGATGTTTTAAAGTATTATCGGAGTGTTATATGTGAAAATAGGTGAACCGTCAAGTGCTCCAGCTCGGAGTGTTGAACGGCGGACCGACTAAAGCTCGGAAGCAATATTGGGGGATAAAGTGATCTTTTTGAGATAAAGGTGAGTCCTTATGTATAATCATGCATGATTTACATCATATATCATATAAAAAGTCATTTGGATTGATAAACCAGCATTTGTTATCGTACAGTACCTAAAGTGCAAATTGGCCCGTAAATAAGCCCACCGAAACGACCTAAAATGACCTAAACTTTGTCTGTCTATAAAATGAAATCCAGAAAGCCAAGTGGGCCACCACTTAGCCCAATCATCTAGTCTAATGGTACCTCATGGTCCACCTAAATCCTTTGGCAACATACTTAACCAAAAACTACTCAAAAATCCCAAAACGGACCCGTAACGGCGAGTGCCAGTTACGGCAGCGCAACTGGGCCCCGCCGGGCATTTTTTTGACATTACCCAAACTTATTCTATTATTCATTATAAATATGTATATGATCATTCTGCAACTATATGAGTTCTATTTATGCTATTTATATTGTTATATGGAGACACACCTGTATGGTACTATAACAGGGCTACCTCGATGGTGTAGCGGGTAATTCCATCGACTGTGTGCACACTTATATTTATTTGACCCTTGTTAGGGAGGGGAGTTATATTTCTTAATCATAAGGGCTGATCCCCCTAATGTAATGTGGGTTGTGCACTTTATTATAGTGCTGGAGTATTAAATTACAAATAGTGTTATTGCACTTTCCATTTGATCCAATCCTGTTATATCATATGTGCGTTGACTCGTACATTGGATACTAATATGAATATTGATATGGATACTTATATGAATATTGATATGGAAACTTGTTATATTCTTCACTTGTTATCTCATATTGATTCTAGAGGCCATATATGGGCAACCATGGTATTATGAACATCTACTGCATTTTTATACATATGGATTCACTGAGTATTTTTATACTCACCCCCTTAGTGGTTTATATTTTCAGGTCTGCAGTGAGGCTCGTATTCCATTGGCATCTCCTATCCTCGCCGTAGAATTTTGATACTTATGACATGTAAATTCCAGTCCCAAAAGTATATGTAAATATTTGTACAGTATAGAGGTTCCATGGTACTATAAACTAAGAAATGGCATGTATATATATGTGTTTGCAGATTTATAGATTTGCATATAAGTTATACTATGAATGGAAATGATTTGATATACAGATATATATGTTGAGTTGATATTGGAGATCCAGAGGGATCATTGATTTGAGTATAGATGTTGAAGTATTTTGGAAGTGTTTATTGGATGTTATACAGCTGGGCATAGTCATATTATAGGGGAGATGCTGTCGAAATTTCTGCAGCATTTTTAAGCTATTTAAGCTGATTACATGAATTGCATGCCATATAGTACAGTTAAATGGGTTCTTCGTGGTATTGGTAGCTTAGGCAACACCCATACCGTATGACCATCGCGGCTCTTAGGTTCGGTCGTGACAAAGTTGGTATCAGAGCTAAAGGTTTATATAATCTGTATTGTTTGCATATTGATAGCAATAGAAGTACCATGGAATCTAGGATATTCATATATCATCAAATTGACAAGTCTTCATCATTGTTTGAAATTCTGCGTACTTATGATCTAAATATTCTTTTACATGTTGATTTGTACAGTGTGTTAAGATGTCAAAGAGGGGAACTAGACGAGCTAGGCCTATTGAGGGGGATGAATACCATAGATCTAGTGAAGAAGCAGAGGTTGCTTCTAACACATCTGCTGTATGGAGAACTCAGTCTGAACTATCCTGGTCACGGAGACAAACTGAGTTTTATTTGATGGGTGAGGCACTCTAGAGATAGGAAATGCAAGAAATGAGACAAGAAATATTACAGACCATCTGGACTCATTTTGCAGCACAACCTACAGTGGTACAGCTGCCGCCACCTCTAGTACAGCCAGTGGTACAGCCTGTAGTGCCACCAGTACCTCAGAGAGAGCTAGTAGTGTTATAGGGGGACAGAGTATGCAGGGCTATCCCAGAGGATGGTGTATCTGTTGGGGAGTTCATGAGATTGAGACTGCCTACCTTTTTAGGGGAATATGGTACTGACCCTAGTGACTTCATTGACAGGGTTGATAGGATGGTACATACACTGCCTTGTTCAGATGCTAGAACTATTGAGTTAGTGGGATTATTACTGGAGGTAGATGTTGCTACTTGGTTTACAGAGCATATTGATGAGAACATTCATAGTGATGATCCTATGACATGGGCAGAATTCAAACAGAGAACGATGGATGAATTTCTTACAGAGGGTTTGAGAGAGAGCAACATTGTGAAGTTTCAACAGCTGAGACAGAGGAACTTGTCTATATTGGAGTATGCCAGAGAGTTTAGACGGCTGAGTAAATATGTCAGAAGGATTGCTCCTACTGAGGATGATTTGATTAGATGGTTCAGGAGAGGTTTGCATGCAACCCTGCATAACATTCTGTTGGCTATGGAATTCACTTCCTTGAGTCGAGCTATTGACAAAATAGCACAAATGGAAGCCAAATACAGAGAGGAAATGTCTGATGGGGAACAGAACAAGAAGGGGAGAGGAGGAGAGTACCGTAGCCCTGGGGAGGATTCATCCCAGACTTTTACTCCTAAACCTCCTCTTAGGCTAGTACAGTCATTGCCACCTCCGAGTCAGAGGTAGGACTTTGGTAAAGGTACCAGTATAAGGCCTCCTATTTCTAGTTATTTTTGACGCCCGATCAGACTAGTACATATGACATAATCAGTGCCCACATATACTTTGTACGGGAAGAAACATTCAGGGGCATGACGTATCAGGATAGGAGCATGCCTTAGATGTGGATAGTTTGGGCATTTTTACGGAGATTGCCCTATGTTTAGAGCTACACAGCCTTATGAGGTAGGATCATCCCAGCCATCAGTGTAGATGGATAGGGGGAGTACATGTAGAGGCAGACCAGCAGGATAGAGTCCAACAGTGGGACAGTCAGCAGCTGGTAGGGGCGAGAGACGAGTATTTGTAGTGACTCAACAGCAGGCCCAAAAATCCCATGACACAGTTGTAGGTATGATTTCTATACTTGATATAGTGGCTTATGTGTTCTTTAATTAGGGTGCAATCCATTCCTTTATATCACCTGTGTTTGCTTTGAAATTGGGGCTGGGTAGAAAACCTTTACATGTGCCCTTAGAGATAGCCACACCGATGGGAGATAAGGTTATAGTAGGGTATAAGTATGATATTTGTGATATGAGAATTTATGATAGATCCTTGCCTGCTGAATTGATTGAGTTACTTGTATTGGAGTTTGATGTTATCCTTGGTATGGATTGGTTGACTGTTCATAAATCTTCGATTGATTGTGCTATGAAAAGGATAAAATTTTGACCCGATGAGCAGGAAAAGTTCATTTTTCAGGGGGAGGCTAATAGTCATATATCTGGGTTAGTGTCTGCAGTACAGGCAGAGAGATTGATGAGAAAGGGGTGTATTGCTCACTTAGCAACAGTGGTTGACACTACAGGGGTATCCAAAGAGTTAGAGCATATTCCAGTGGTAAAGGAGTTTACAGATGTATTCCCAGATGATCTTCCAAGACTGCCACTAGAGAGGGAGATTGAATTTAAGATTGAGGTATACCCTGGTACTGATCCTATCTCCATTCCATCATATCAGATGGCACCATCAGAGCTGAAAGAGTTGAAAAAGCAATTGCAGGAATTGTGTGACAAGAGTTTCCTCCGGCCTAGTAGTTCACCCTAGGAAGCACCAATGTTGTTTGTAAAGAAAAAGGATGGGACATTGCGGATGTGCATTGATTACAGGTAATTGAATAAAGTGACAGTGAAAAATAAGTATCCTTTGCCTAAGATTGATGACCTGTTTGACCAGTTACAGGGAGCTTGCTTCTTCTCCAAAATAGATTTGAGATCAGGGTACCATCAGTTGAGGATCAAAGGTGAACATATTGTAAAGACAACCTTCAGAACTAGATATGGGCACTATGAGTTTTTGGTACTACCATTTGGGTTGATAAATGCTCCAGCAGCCTTATGGATATGATGAACAAGGTATTCAGACCATTCCTAGATAAATTCATCACTGTCTTCATTGATGACATTTTGGTGTATTCTAGAAGTAGAGAGAAACATAAAGAGCATCTCAGAATCACATTGCAGTTATTGCGGTATCATCAACTGTATGCAAAGTTTTCAAAATGTGAGTTCTGGTTGACAGAAGTTGTATTTCTAGGGCATGTTATGAGTAAAGATGGCATAAAGGTGGATCCACATAAAGTAGAAGCAATTGCTAATTGTCCACTTCCCACTACAGTCACATAGATCTGGAGTTTTCTTGGTATGGCGAGGTGTTACTGCAGATTTGTTAAAGACTTTTCCAGAATTGTTACACTAATGACCAAGTTGACCCGGAAACAAGTGAAGTTCCAGTGGAATGATGAATGTGAAAAGAGTTTCCAGACTCTTAAAGCATGTTTGACTACTGCACCAGTGTTGACTTTTCCTTCCGAGGCAGGCAATTTTGCTATATACTGCGATGCTTCAAGGATTGGATTGGGTTGTGTATTGATGCAGGATAGAAAAATGATTGCTTATGCTTCCTGCCAATTGAAGAAACATGAAGTGAACTATCCCACCTATGATTTGGAAATGGCAGCAGTGATATTTGCTTTAAAGATATGGAGGCATTATTTGTACGGGGTGAGATGTGAGATTTACACTGATCATAAGAGCTTATAGTACATTTTACAACAGAAAGAACTGAATTTGAGGCAGAGGAGATGGGTTGAATTGCTAAAGGATTATGACTGCCAGATTTTGTATCACCCTGGAAAGGCAAATGTGGTTGCAGATGCACTGAGTAGAAAGTCTATGGGAAGCTTATCACATGTGACTGCTTCAGAAAGACCACCGATATATGAATTGCGAGAGTTAATGGCTGATGGTTTGACCTTGGACTTGGAATCACAGGGGTAGGAAATGGTTTTGATAGCCCAATTCCAAGTGAAATCCTTGTTACTAGATGAGATAAAGGGTTCCCATAGTGAAAATCCACAGTATGTCAGGATCAGAGACTTAGTTAAAAATGGTAACGCTCCTGATTTTGTTGTTGAGATAGATGTATTAAAATGTAAGGGACGATTATGTGTTCCTAATGTTAAAGGGTTCAAAGAGCATATCATGAAGGAAATGCATTATTCTCCTTATACAGTACATCCGGGGGTAACAAAGATGTGCCACGACTTGAAGGAACTTTACTGGTGGCCAAACATGAAAGGTGATGTAGCAAAGTTTGTTTCCAAGTGTTTAGCCTGTTTGCAGGTGAAATTTGAGCATCAGAAACCTTGAGATTTACTTCAAGAGATTCAACTACCAAAGTGGAAATGGGACCAAGTGACTATGGATTTTGTGGTGGGTTTTCCAAGAACACAGAAAAGGTATGATTCAGTGTGGGTAATAGTGGACAGATTGACTAAGTCAGCTCATTTCTTAAAAGTAAAGATAACTTACACAGCTGCACAGTATGCCTAACTCTATATAGATAAGATTGTACGATTGTATGGGATTCTATCAGTAATCATATCTGATAGAGGTACTCAGTTCACCTCCAGATTTTGGCAGAAATTCCAAGAGGCATTGGGAATGACATTGCATTCCAGCATAACATTCCATCCTTAGACAGATTGACAGTTAGAGAGAACTATCTAGCCATTGGAGGACATGTTGAGATTATGTGTGCTAGATCTAAAAGGCAGTCAGGATCATTTTCTACCACTAATAGAGTTTGCCTACAACAATAGCTACCATTAAACCATTGGAATGGCACCATATGAAGCTCTCTATCGCAGGAAGTGCAGATCACCTAAATGTTGGGTGAAACTGAGTAAGAAGTAGTTAGAGGGACTAGATCTGATCAGAGAAACAATGGATAAATTCCCTATCATACAAGAAAGAATAAAGACTGCTTTCGGTAGGCAGAAGAGCTACACAGATCCAAAGAGAAAAGATGTGCAGTTTACAGTGGGTGACCATGTGTTTTTTAAGATCTCTCCTATGAAAGGAGTGATGAGATTTGGGAAGAAAGGTAAGTTGTGACCTAGGTATATTGGACCCTTCGAGATATTGGATCGGGTTGGTAATGTTTCATATAGATTAGCTCTTCCACCGAATATGGGGCCTGTACATCCAGTGTTCCACATTTCTATGTTACGGAAGTATGTGTCTGATCCATCTCATGTGCTTCAACCACAAGAGATAGAAATTGATGAAGCATTATCATATGAGGAAGTCCCAATATAAATTGTAGATCATCAGATCAAACAGCTTCGAAATAAGAGCATTCGTATGGTTAAAGTACTATGACGTAGTAGAAGTATAAATCAATATACTTGGGAAAGTGAGGCTAAGATAAGACACAAGTATCCCCATCTATTTGATAAGTCAAGTTTTATTCTCCCTATATCTTTTAAGTAAATTCGGGGATGAATTTATTTGTAGGGGGTAGAATGTAACAGCTCAACTTAAACCTAACTTGAACCATAAAAAGGGAACTTAGGGGAAAATTTTTTTCTTTAATTTGAATTTGTGAATGTTATGTGTTTATGCATGAAATTAATAGATATGCATGTCATATGTTGTGTTTGAGTGAATAGAAGGGGTTTAAAAGCTGTTAGGACAAAATCGGGTAAAAATGGATTTTTGGTGAACTAGGGACAAAATGGTCATTTCACACCCCCTCGAATTTTTATGGAATAAATATCATATTTGAAGGTAGAAAAGAATATTAGGACAAGAAAATAATGATATTATATTTAAATGAATAATTGTTGGAGAATTAAACCTGGTAGAAAATAATCCCGGGCAAAGCTGCTCAATTTGGGATTTCCATTTGAACTAAGGGTAGTTTGGACTTTTCCTTTGAAATATGGAGTTATATGGTGTATGCAAACCTATGGTTTCAGTTTAGGCTTATCCAAATCAAACCATTGGATGAAAAGATGAAGGAATGGATGGTTGGATAGCTAGGTTTCACCTTATATACCATAAACTTGATGTATAGGATTATTCCATATATTTTTAAGTTGATTTTTCCCACATCTTCACCATTCTTCTTCTTCCTTAGCCAAATTTCCAACCAAACTTTTCTCTTTCCTCCATTGAAGTTTCAGCTAACCTTGAACAAAGCCAAAAATTGTTGTTTTCTTTATTTTTTGGATGGAAACATGTTAATTCCATCATCTTAAACACAATTATATCCATAGATTCAAAGGAAAAACAAGAAAAAGTGACAAATCAATCCTTTGAAGATTTTTAAAAACTATTTGGAAAGTAAGTGTTTTTGAAATTCGTTTGGTTCAATTATGTTCTTAAGATGTTATTTGAAATTAATTAGTAACAAAAACATGTTTTGGTTGGAAGAAAAATCAAAAGGTGGAATGAAACCCTAATAGGAAGAACTATGAATCAAAGTGTGTTTTTGATGGATCTTTTTATACAAATGATGTTTATTTGATGTATTTAACATGAATTAGTGGTTTAATGATGGAAACAAAATCAATTGAATGGAAAACCAAAGTGGTCGAATGTGAGGAGCTTGAAAATGGTTTGATAGTTTGATGATTTTATAGGTTTAAATGATGGAATGATGTGTATATGATGTGTATGTAATGAATTATTGGTTGAATAATGAAAAGAAATCCATTTGGAAGAAATCTCACTTTGGCCGAATGTGATGATGATGAATGGTGTTTAGTGTTTTGATGTTTAATAGGTTTAAATGCATAAATGTCATACATTTGATGCATATATATGTTATTTGATGGATTGGTGTTGAAAAATGGATGAATGGAATAAATTCTATTTAAGTTGGACAATATTGACTTTGTTAGTTTAATGTGTTAGGCTAATGCAATTTGAAAGGTAAGGTTTGAATATGATTAAGTGATGTAAGTAATGGAAATGTATACGTTTAAATATGGAAAAGATGAATGATATATGTACTTGGAAGGTAAACTTGAATATAGTGTATGTTTGATATAAAACGATGAACTAAGTGTATATGAATTCTTAACTTGCTAAAATATTGATGAACATGTGAAATGTGAGTGAAATATGGTAATAGAATATGTTTATGGCATAAAGGATTGGAAAAAAGGTTAATTGTGCAAAGTAAGGTTTATAATGCATACAGTGTATACTTGATGTCTATTTATGTGAATAGCATGTTTTGTGATGTTTTAAATTCTTACCGGAGTGTTATATATGAAAATAGGTGAACCGTCAAGTACTCCAGCTAGGGGTGTTGAACGGCAGGCCGACTAGAGCTCGGAAGCAATATTAGGGGATAAAGTGATCTTTTTGAGATAAAGGTGAGTCTTTATGTATAATCATGCATGATTTACATAATATATCATATAAAAAGTCATTTGGACTAATAAACCAGCATTTGTTATCGTACAATACCTAAAGTGCAAATTGGCCCGTAAATAAGCCCACCGAAACGACCTAAAATGACCTAAACTTTGTCTGTCTATAAAATGAAATCCAGAAAGCCAATTGGGCCAATCATTTAGTCTTGACCTAAGCTTTAAAACGGTACCTCGTGGTCCACCTAAATCTTTTGGCAACATACTTAACCAAAAACTACTCAAAAATCCCAAAACGGACCCGTAACGGCGAGTGCCAGTTGCGGCAGCGCAACTGGGCCCCGCCGGGTATTTTTTTGACATTACCAAACTTGTTATATTATTCATTATAAATATTTATATGATCATTCTACATCTATATGAGTTCTATTTATGCTATTTATAATGTTATATGGAGACACACCCATATGGTACTATAATAGGGCTACCTCGATGGTGTAGCGGGTAATTCCATCGACTGTGTGCATACTTGTATTTATTTGACCCTTATTAGGGAAGGGAGTTATATTCCTTAGTCATAAGGGCTAATCCCCCTAATATAATGTGGGTTGTGCACTTTATGATAGTGCTGGAGTATTAAATTACAAATAGTATTATTGCACTTTCCATTTGTCCCAATCCTGTTATATCATATGTGCGTTGACTCATACATTGGATACTTATATGAATATTGATATGGACACTTGTTATATTCTTCACTTGTTATCTCATATTGATTCTACAGGCCATATATGGGCAACCATGGTATTATGAACATCTACTGCATTTTTATACATATGGATTCACTG
>CANXYC010262897.1:0-19812 GCA_948193065.1 Aleurites moluccanus | reverse complement strand
TGCAAAACAAGTTCATGTTATCATAAGTGGACAAAAGTTTATTATTAATAAGGTCCTGGTATTCCCTGATCTTGATGCAGATATCATTTTAGGAAATGCTTTCCAAAAAGGGCAAAAAGAAAATAGACCTTTTGTGCAGGACAATAATTACATCTCAATTGGAGGTGTAAAAATCACATCTATGTCAAACCCTAAAAACAAATTGAAATTTGGTTTTTATCCAGTTAAAATATCAAAGTTGTGTGGATCTATGCTATGTGAACAAGCATTCAGAGTGCGAGCCCAGCGTGGTGAAACTTGGCTAGATTGTCTATTTAATCAAGAATCGCAAGAATTGTGTTTTAAAACACAAGGTGTGATAGAAAAACCTATTACACATCCCCAGCTGAAAGGAACTAAGTGGGAAAAATTTCTTATAAAATTAGCTGATAATTTTAGTGAAGACCCACTAAAGTTATGGGTGCTAAATGGCATTACTGCTAAATTAGAATTAAAAGATCCTAGCACTATCATTAGAACTAGAAACATAACATATACCAATGAGATGATAGAGGAATTTGACAAACAGATTCCTGAACTGCTCGAAAAAGGTTTGATTAGAGATAGTAATAGTCAACATTCTAGTCCAGCCTTTATGGTAATAAACCATGTAGAGCAGGTACGAGGAAAAGCACGAATGATTATAGACTATCGTCAGGTAAACAATGCAACCAAGGATGATAGTTATAAAATCCCTACAGCAGGTGATGTCATAGATAGGGTAAGTCTTAAACAACCTTCTATCTTTCTAAATTTAATCTAAAAAGTGGTTATTGACAGGTAAAGATGGAAGAAGAATCTATAGTCCTAATAGCCTTCAGTGCACCTCAAGGGATGTATGAATGGTTGGTAATGCCATTCGGCCTGAAAAATACTCCAAGCGCGTTTCAACGCAAAATGGACAATGCATTTAAGGCATTGAAAAATTTTTAAGTGGTCTATATAGACGATATGTTAGTTTTTAGTAATAATGAAAAAGAACACATGAGCCATCTTGAACAAGTGACTGATATTTTCAAACATGAAGGTATGATTCTATCTGAAAGAAAGATAGAATGGTTTAAGGAAAATATACATTTTTTAGGAATGGAAATTGAAAAGGGAAAAATTAGGCTACAAAGCCACATTTTTGTAACTTTCCTGACGAACTAGAAGATAGGAAGCAAGTACAAATATTTTGTGGACTTGCTAACTATGCTAGAAAATTTGAGAAAAACTTGTCCAAAGACTTAGGAAGAATATCAAAGAAAATATCTGATAAAGTTCCTTGGTTTTGGGATAATGAGGATACTCAGGTTGTCATTCAGGTAAAAAATAAAATAAAAAATTTACCGTGTCTTAATTTACCATCAGATATAGATGAGTTAGTCCTAGAGTCAGATGCTTTAGAAAAATCCTGGGGAGCAGCATTAAAAATCAAAGGTAGGAAACCGGAAAAAATCTGTAAGTATTGGTCTGAAACCTTTAAAGGATCTGAAATTAATTATCCAATTCATGAAAAGGAAGTCTTAGCAGTTAAAAATGATATAAAAGCATTTTACATTTTCCTGGCTCCTAAGAGGTTCGTAATTAGAACAGATTTAACCTATATAAAAGGATTTATGAATCTGAATCTTAAAGAGGCTAGGCAAACTAGACTTTTAAGATTGCAAGAATGGTTTAGCTATTACAGGTTTGATATTGAATATATTCCTTCTGATAAAAATGTAATAGCTGATTCTCTTTCTCGTAAATTGTCTAATTTTACAGATGGACCCTGCTGCCAAGAACAAGCTATGTTGGATCTGTAAAAGGGAGGATCACACTTGGAAACAATGCACCAAGAGAATGGAAAAAGGGAAAAAGGATCCCGAGAGTGATAGCTCTGGTTCTTCAAGAACGAAAAGAAAAACTGTAGCATCAAAAGATGTTATGTGCTGGATATGTAAATCCGAAGGACATATCTCTATAGAGTGTTCTAAGAAAAAGCCAGCGAGTTCAAAGGAACTGGTTAGCCCAAAAAGGGTTAACGAAAAGCCCAAGGAGAAATCCTTAGTCCAGAAGAACAAAGAGAAAACTCCTTTAGCGCCAAAAGCGCAAGTCCCTGAAGATTTTTACGAAAAAATAGCCAAAAAATTAGGCCTTACTCCTAAACAAGTAAAAAGATTCAGAGAAGAACTTCATCAAAAGGATGAAGGTGAAATGGCCGCTATGGGAAGGCCGCAATACCCAACTCCTTCACAGGAGGGTAGCCATGATGGCTCAAAGAAAGCTAGTGGAAATGCTGGAGAACCTTCAGTGGTTCCAAACCAAAAGACCATTCGAAGTGCCAAGGAATCTAGAGTTCTAAACCAAAAGACTTCTGAAAGTGCCAATGAATAATTAAACGTTCCAAATCAAACTCCGTTACAGAAGGAGAGTTGTAAAAACTCTGGTGATCTGTCAGATCACAAACACAAGGCTAGTGGAAAGGCCAGTGAATCTTCACATATTCCAAACCCAACTCATAAAGAGGATAAAGCGGATAAAAGCTTTGAGGATGAGAATCCTGATTGTGATGATTTAAATTGGGATATTATTTTTACTGAATTCAAAAAAAAAGAAAAACAACAATCTCCTAAGGAAGTCACAATGAAAGAATCTAAAAATGAATTTGATGACATTCATGAAGAATTCATGAAAATCATGAGGGTAGATAATCCTGAGGTTTCTAATACCTGCAAGGATGAAAATGCCTGGTACTTTATTAAGTACGATTATGGTCTTTCAAAAGACGGATCTATGTTGTGTTCTGGATTGTATGGAGGATTAGCCAAAAGAAACTTCAAGCAATTGCAACACTTTGCAGATGAGGTTGTTTCATATATTTCTTATTTAGAAAAACAACTTGAAATCCATAAAAAGGATGAAGAAGATTTCCTTCAGCTAGTAATGGAAAGGGATAGACTTCTTGATGAAATGAGTTCATACATTCCACCAGAAGTGACCTATACCAGAAAAATTATGAAAGTAGACTCGATAGATCATTCTCTCAAAGAATACTCTATGTTACACCCATACATCTATTGGCAATGATATAAAGGACTAAATCTGAGAATTCCCTTAGAAATGGTGAAAGATAGTCTTCGCTACACAGATGTAGGACTGACAGATATTATCGAGATTAATAGAAATGATAAAGACCTGTGTAAATCACTTCCAAATATTGTGCAGGAATCCTTAGAGTTCTTGAGTTCAGATTCAAGAATAATTACCAGTTATATTATTAGCACAATTATGGATTGTGGTGAGGATGGAACGTTTTGTTATCCTTATCAAATTTGGGATCTTCGTCTTGTTATAGTTAAAGAATTTGTTGAGCCACAGAAAGTTAATAATCAGAATTTAAATTTTTATTTTACCATGTATAAAGAAAACAAGATTATTACTCAAGCTGTGAGAATTGAAAATTTTAAAGCTAGCCTAGAGAAGGCAATCTATATAAGCAATTATGTCCTTCTCGGAAATGGTAAAATATTTGTTATAATTTGGTCCCAATATACTCTCATTACAAGAGTATTGTCCATGATTAAGGGACGAGCAGAAGCACAAAAATTATTTCCGATACTAGTGAATTTAGATCAAAGTCTGGATTTTCAACCTGAAACTATGAAGGTCTGGAAGAAAGTTGCTCAGTTCAGAGAGCAACGTGTTGCAGAGGAAATGGCTATGGGTTATGCAGAGCTAAAAGAAAGCATGGATGTCCCAGTCAGTAACTCACAGATGGAGTGACAAAAAATGTCATCCATGACGTCAGTCTCAGCGTGATAATTGAGGAATTGTTTTTCAGAAAAAACTGCAAATATTAAAGCACTACAGGCCAAAGTAGCTTTAAAATTTGTGGTCACAATGAAAAGAATGTATCCCTGATAAAGACTGACTTCTTAGCTGTAAAATTAAAGCAGTATTTTTCTTTATTTAATTATTGTACCAAATACAGCTGGAAAACAGTACTAGAGGCACCAGCTGTCCATTTTATTTTGAAATATTGTAAAGCTGGCATACTATTCCAGCTACCCATCTTAATTATTGTACTATTTTTCTTTTGAGCTGGCAAATAGTAATACAGACACCAGCTTTGTTTGTAAAAAGTCTATATATACCTCTTCAGCTTATTGAAGAAGGGGAGTGAAATAAAATACAGAGTTTCTTTAAAAAAAAAAATAGTCATTGTCAAGTCTTTATCTGTGTGATTATTTTGCTTCTATTTATCTTTCATCCTTCAAAACGATCTGATATTTAGGAGTGTTGCAATAAGACCTAACCAAGAAAGGGCAGTAAGTCATATCCTCCATATCTCTCTGAAGATATTGCTGGTGACGGTGACGAGCTTGGAAGGAAGGCTAAAGCTATTGCAGAAGCTTAGTGGACCCAGTCTACAAAGGTATATATTTTATAAATGTTTTAATTTTATAATTAAACGTTTATGTCTTCCACCCGACCTGCTAAGAACAATTGGCTTAGAGGACTAGCTTTAACTCAAGCTAGGAGGGAAGAGTTGATTGTCAATCTTAGACTGCAAGATCCTTTCTTTGCTGTATATGAACAAAGAACAATAGAATTACCTGTTGCTATAGAAAGGATTGAAAAACTTGAAAAGCCTAATAAAATAGATTTTGAACTTAAAAATTTTCTAGACCAAGAACTTGAGTTTAATAATTTTAATTATTTAGAAAGGCTTGGTGTTTTTGCACGTTTATTGAATGACCAGTAATTCTTCAGGTTATCTTATCCTGATTGTCATCACCTAAATCACGGTGTAGGTAAGGATCCAGTAATAGAGTTATTAAATTCTATTATAGATCGTTTAGACTCTCTAAATAATTCTATAGATAAATTGTTCAAAAATTTAGAAGAGTTGACTCTTAGACAAAGTGAATTTGAGAAATTTTTCCTTGAGAACAAAGATCTTTTAGGATTTGTTGCTAGCTCTCGTTATCACAACGAGTATAAAAAGCTGAAAGAAATTAGAAATAAAAGAAAAATCCTTTAAAAGGTTTTTAGGAGTAGCTCTTTGTAATTCCGCCTCGTAATAGATTAATTAGAGAGAGGGCAGATTCATTTGAATGGTATCAGAGCCTAAAAGAGAGGGGTTTTGAATTTTTTTGAAAGAAAAATAGGACTTTGGGGTTAAAATAGAAATAACATTAGTTTGGGGTGGATAAGGACTGCCAGTGAAACTAAGTTAAAAGTTGAAGAACTTTTATGTTACGTTTTAAAGTTTAAGGACGACAATGTACATTAGTCAATATTTTAGGGACTATCAGTGAAATGATCCCAAATATATGCATAACATATAAAATATGCAAATTCATTAATAAATAGCTTATAGTATATATTAAACAAATTAATTATTCTAGTAACATTCATATAAGGGATAAAAAAAAAGGCCCATAGGTGGGCAAATTCGTGTTTCCCACACCTAGACTTTTTCAATAAATTTCACGTGTAGGATAGAGGCGGTGCATTAAGCATTACTTTTAACTAATACTTGATCCTTTTATCTTAATTAGGTTGGCAATGCCAAATGTCTCGCTTAGGTTTTTGCTATGTGTGGTGAAGAATTTACTAAGCCAGCCAATGTTTTGAAAATCACTTCTCTTTTTTGTCCGGTGAAAGAAAAATAAATGAAATAAACGCGTTTTAAAAAAATCAAATCATATTCAATCAATTCAATTTTATTTTTATTTTTGTATTTTCACTTTGAAAATTAAAATATATTATTATTTTAATATATTATTTTATCAAGATAATCTAATTAAATCAATAAATCAATAAACTAACCAAAAGTAACCTGAATGTGCCTATATATCTATAGTTAAGGGGCTGCATACTCAAACTTGTACGATCAACTCAGAAACTCCCTAACTTCCTCTCCTCTATACTTTCCTCGGTCATCCGTTCTAATTAAATCTTCCATACCAAACCCCAAAACATTTTCCCAGGTGCCAAACATGGCAATAGTGCAACATGCCATCCAGCATATGACTCGGGTATTTCAACGATCGGTTCCGATACCCAAGTTCATACAGACTGATGATACGCCAACAATTCAAAAGGTTCAAGAAACCCACAAACCTGATGGTACCAAAGTTGATGTCAAATACTTGTTCTCCATTGTTGCCAAAGTCTTGCTTCCTGACACTCCCAACATTGGTGCTGATGTTTCAAGTGTATGTTTTCTTTTTCTATTTTTTTCTTTGTTTTTGGACATGGAAAATTCTTACAGTGAGCTCAACAAATAGATTTATTCACCATTTTACTAAATTGATGAAAACTCCTGATGTTGGTGGACAGAATATTCGAATCTAAAATTCTTTACTAGATTTATTTAAAATTCTATGGCCTAATTTGTGTTATTCCATCAATTCGGAAGCTGTGTCATTAGACCCTGGTGTATGTGCGAATCTAATCAGTTATTTTTTATCTATTTCAGTCATCGCCCTCAATAATCGTATGTCAGTAGGATCCGCATGTGTGAATTTAAAATTTAAATCAATCATCTATTAAGAAGGGGGTGTAAAAATTAAAAAAAATATGGCGTATGTGCGAATCTAAAATATAAATTGACTATAATAATAATAATAAAATATATAAATGATTTATAATTGAGTAAATATTAAATATAACACAAATCAATTAATTTTGTACAAATAAATTTTAATACTTATTTATATAACAATAGAGATTTTATAGTATATATTACTTATTAATTTTATTTTTTGCAGGGAACTTCTAAAATGCCTGAAGTACCTGCTCAAATCATTAACAGGCTCTCTTGCGAGGTTATTTTGCTAATGATGATATTATACTTCATATTCCACTTCTATGCCTTTATATATTGCTAAGAATAAAACTTCTATTGCTATTATTACTTCAACTCTAATTTCAGAGGAAAAAAAAGAAAAAAAAAACTCAAATCCATAAAAACGCTTTTAATTTTTGAATGTTATCTAGAGTCAGTTTTATCTTGTTGATTGTAGGTTCAGTCTTCAAGCACATGGACACCTTTAAAAAGTAATATTTTCATGGCAGACAAGTTTGAGAAACTTAAAACTCATTTTAATGTCTTGTAAATTTTAAAATGTTTTACTTTTGTTTATTTTAAATTTTGAAAGCTTTAGAAGTTAATTAATTATTTAAATATAAAATTTAATAATAAGATTTTATACTTTAATTTAATTTTATGTTAGTAAGAAAAAAAGTATTTAAAATTGTGAAAAAAAAAATTAAGAGAAATTCCTAATTTTATTTTCAAATCTATGTAATTGGTCACAGTGCAATGCATGATTATATTGGATGGCCATATTTTTGATATATAATAATCTCACCCTAGAAAAGTTATCAAATCATAAAGAGTATATATGAATTTAAAGTTTAAATATATATTGAATAGTTTTAATTTTTAGTTATGGTTTGAACTTAACTCATTCTAAAATTCAATTACATTTTTTATGGGTCTGACATCTTCCTATTTACCTTTTGGTTCATCATCGAAAATTTAACATGATATTAGAGTGAGTTTCTATCTTGTTTATTGCATGTGTTGGTAACTTATCATATTATAAATTACATAAATTTCAAATTATATATATTTACTTATAATTACTTGTGGGATTATAACTTATCAAACAACTAAATTACCTACCAATACTTACAATTATTTGTGAGTTAATAATCTATCAAACTACTAAATTACTTATCTGTATCTAAATTGTCAAGTGGCAACTAGATCAGGCCAATTAATACTTAAAGAGGAGTAAATATAAAAATCTTACATTGAAAAGTGATCAAATCATAAACAATATATATGAATTTAAGGTCTAATTACTTATTGACTAGTCATAATTTTTAACTATGATTATATCTTAATTTATTTTAAAATTCAATTTTATTTCTTGTGAGTATGACTTCTTTTTATTTATATTTTGGTTTATTAAAGAAATTTAACACATAATAATAAATTAGATGCTAAAATATGTCTTATAAACACTAAACAAACATTAAAAAATAAAACATAGAAACACATACTCAAAACAAAAATATAAATTTAGAGTCAAACTAAAAGTCTAACAAAAAAAACCACTTAAACGATTAATTTTGAAGTTTGAAATCAACTCACCTGAATTTAACGAGAAAGAAACATCGTAACGATTTAAAACTCAGTATTTTTTTTCATACAAAATGAGCTCCTTAACTCGTTTTGAATTTCTTTAAAAAAAATCATTTCAGATTAAAAATTATAATCTATTATTCATTATCGATAAAATACTTTTATTTAAACCTCCATTTAAATTTTTGCTATTCAAATGGTTTAGAAATTAATTGCTTTCACAAAACACAAATAAAAAGGAGTTGATATTGATATATCATCCAAGAAAACCATGAAATTAGTTACTGTGTAACTACGCACTTTTTTTTTCCTTTAATTTGAAAACTAAAGAATAATAAAATTTTATAACAATTATAACGAGAATATTTATAAACGGTTGAAAAATAAAAAAATTAAAGACATTGGAGAAATTGTTTTAGTTTTATTTGGTAATGAGTAGCAATTTGGATAATTTAAAGAGAATAAGTTATTTTTATAATATTTTTTGTTGGATCACCTTAATCACAAAAGTTTAAATCAAATCAATATAGTAAGGTTCTTTATTATTTATATTTTGGCATTTATTTTTGTAATTCAAATATGAGATTTTTATATTTCAACACTTTTCCCTCAAGTGATAACTAGTCTAATCCAGTTAATACTTGATAATTTAATTATGATAGTTTGATGGGTTACCAGTTTACTGGTAATTTTATATTCAATTCTGATAGGTAATTTGTTTGGTAGTTTGATCAAACTAGAATAGAAATTCATTATGATACCATTAAGAAATTATTTTAGTTTTAATTGGTAATAAGAGCCAATTTAAATAATTTGGAAAAAATTAGTTATTTTTGTAATATTTTTTATTGGGTCATATTAATAACACAAAAATTTGAATCAAGCTAATATAATAAGGTTGTCTATTTGTATATTTCAACATTTATTTTTATAATCCACTAATGTGATCTTTATTCATAACAAAAAAAAAAAAAAAAAAAATGATAGTAATAAAAATTACTAATATAATACAAATCTATAGTTGGCACCATCAATATATATTGCTATAAATATACTTGTTAATTACTATTTTTAACATGAGTTATCAAAAGATATTAAATTAAAACTATTATATTCTTGTTTGTAATGATAATTTATTAATTTGAATTGTCTTGACATAGTTATTATTTAATTTATTTTATAAATAAAATTTTCATTAAAATAGTGCATTTATTCTTTAAATATGCAAATGATCTGCAGATATCATGCAATTGCTCGGGTAGAAATGCTCAAGAAACAACTCTATATTTACTTGAAAAATTACTTTCACATTATTCGTGGGATGCAAAGATGGTGATAATGGTAGCTGCTTTTGCTGTGAATTATGGAGAATTTTATTTACTCACTGATCTTCACACTAAAAACACAGTCGCCAAAAATCTGTCTGTGCTCAAGCAAGTGCAAGACATCATGGAAGATGCCAATTTATCAGAACATCTTTTTGAAGCAATTACTGACCTTAATAAAGCTATAATGGCTTTAATTATATCAGTTCTCAATTTCAACTCTTTGCCTGCTGAGTATGTTGCAAGTAACAAACCACCATTATCAACTGCCAGACCTGATATTATCAGAGCTGTTTATTGGACAATTTATAGTGTTGTGACCAGTGCTTCTCATATTGTTGCCCTTATTGGACTGAAAACTCAGTAAGTTAATATTGACATTTCTTGCTTTTTAGTTTCTTTTTTTTTTTTTTCCTTTTTTTAACTTAATTTTGTCTATATTTCTTTAATTAATTTTTCATGTATTTAATTTTGACAATCTTGATTTAATTTAGGCATACCATAGCAACAATGACATGGGAACTTTCAGAATTGGCTCATAAAGTCATCAGTTTGCAAACAATCTTGGAACAACATTTTTATCATTGCAAAAAAGAAATTGGTAAACCCTCTCCTCTTGGGCGTTGTAATTGCTCACTATTATAAATAACAGGTGATCTTAATTACTTGGTTTATACAATATAGTAAATATTTGAATTAACATATCATTAATTTAACATTATTTGATACAAGCTACTAAACTAACAATTATAATAACATCATTTTTTTTTTGGTAAAATAAAAATAAAACAAATAAGATTACTTTAGACATATTTTAGGATAAAGGATTCCATAAACATTATATAACAAAAAATACTAGATAAAGTCGATGGTGATTTTTCAAATAGTGAATACCAATAAATTTAAAATTAAGAAGAGTTAGTCAATCTGTATTAAAATTATTTAGAATCAAGAAGAGTTAGTCAATCTGTCTTAAAATTAACTTTTGTATAAGTATTATTATATTAATATTATTATTAAATATTAATATATGTTGATAGCATGTTAATGATATGGATTATCAAATGTTTATAAAAACGTTATAAAAAATTTCTCAATTTATAAATTATCATCAAACTTTTTACTGTGGAATACCGCAGAGGGTTACAACATACTCATCAACCTTTTCGACACTGCCCAAGAAAATATCAAAATCTTCCAGGCCTTTTTTGAAGTTGAAGGTGGGAAGCAACCCCTTGTGGTGGGCAGCACCAAGGAAGAGGTTTGTTTGTTTGCTTCTAGTTTTATTTTTTAAGTAATATGGAGGGGATTTAGTATTGATTTGGTTTAACTTTTGAAAACTAACAGTCAACGTTTGAATATTCAGATGTTGTTATAGAGTGTTTGATAAAAAATAAATAAAAGCTAGTAGTTATATTTTCAATCACTAGCTTTTAAAATTATAAATAAAAACTAATTTTTAATTAAAAAGCTAGAATTTGTAGTTTTTGACCTCAAAAGCTTAAAAGCTATATTTTACTGAAAATGTCATTAAAATTTAAAATAATTACGAAAATACTTATAATTAAATAAAAAAATATATAAATCATTATTTTGATTTTTGAATATTTTAATATCTATACGAATTCACATAAGTAAATATAAATTAAATAAAATGAGTAATTATTTTTCTTAATATATTTTATGTGTAATATTAATTGTTAATTTACATATAACTAAAATTCATCATAATATATGAAATATAAAATTATTAAATTATTGAATTACCAAATACTTTATAATTATTTATAAACCGTTACTGCTAAATGAAACATAATTAAATTTATGGCTTAATTATTAAAACTACTGCAATTTTTCTAAAAATTTATAATTATATCCAAACATTTCAAAATAATTTTTTTTTTAATTTTAATTTTCAAAATTGGTTATAATTATACTCGGTCAAAAAATTGAAATGAAAAATAGCATATTCTACATATGTTTTTTATAAATCATCCATCACCCAACTCTATGGTAACCCTCCATCAATCTTTAGGCCATAAATTTGTTCTTAAATAGAGAGATGCACTATAACTTGTGTGGCTGTGTAGTAGATTACAAGTTATAACAAATTCTTTTGGCTACACAATACACAGGTCAGAATTGATGTATTGAAGGGCACAAAAGTGTTGTTGCTGATATCTGGTCTTGGTATATGGGAATCAGAGATTAAAGCTCTTGCTAAATTGTACCGAGAACTTCATACAAAAGGGAAAATTGAATATCAAATAGTGTGGATTCCAGTTGTGGAAAAGCCAAATGAAAAGAAGTTTTTGTCTCTGCAAGCTCTGATGCCATGGTATACTGTAAGACACCCTTCCGTTATCAAAAGAGAGGTTATTAGATACATCAAAGAAGTTTGGAAGTTCACAAAGGACACAATTCTAGTGCCATTTGATCATAAGGGACATGCACAACCTGCTCAGAAGCTTGATTTACTGTGGATTAAAGGACATTTGCCTGGCTTAATCCCATCACCATCTGGAGTAGTAGTTAAGGACAAATCCCTATGGGAAGAGCAACAGCTAACACTTGATCTGCTAATCCATGACATTTATACTGTCGATTCGGTAATTTCACTTTACTAAACTGGAGTTATGATTTATACCTCTCGTTAGTTTTATAGCATGCATGCTTGTAATGTTAAGATTTTCTATATTATTCTTTTCAAAATAGGGTACTGATGAAATCAAGTTTTAGTGACCAAATTGTGATAAATTAAAGTTTTGTGAACATAATAAAAATAAAAAATTTATGCAAAATTCAGGACTATCAAAATAATTTTTATGTTTGTCTCACTTTTACATATTGCAGACAAAACCAGCACCAATCATATGTCTTTATGGAGGAGAAGACATGAAATGGATTGAGGACTTCACCACAGCAATAACCAGAGTTAAAGAGTTGACCAAGCTGAACATAGAATTGGTTTATGTGAGCAAGAGCAATGCAATTGATGAAGCCAACAAACCCATTTTCGATCTCATTACTACAAAGAAAATTGGTGGTTATTGGAAAGCTGAAGAAACATACAGTTGGCGATTTTGGACTCGATTGGAAAGCATTTTCTCTTCAGGAATCAAGCAGGGAAAAAATGCTAAGCAAGACAAAATCATGAAAGATGTACTGACTTTACTTAGCTTTAATGGCAGCTATAAAGGATGGGTTGTATTTGGTGAATTAGGATCAACTCAGAAAATCATGGCTAAAGCGATGGGAGAAATCGTTCTGCAGATTTTGTTGAAGATAAATACCTGGTGGAAACCCGGCTCTAGTAATGATACTTTTCTCAAAGCACTTAATGTACAGATTGAACAGCAACTTCAAGTTGAAGCTCACCATTGTAACCACATTATCTTCCCTGCAAGCATTCCTGATGTTCCAGATGAGATGATGACATGTGCAATATGTGACAGACAAATGAGCAAGTATATCATGTACCGTTGCTGCGTGTAGACAGCAATGCTTTGTTTGGTATATGGAGGAAAATATGTTTGAATTTGCTCCGAGTTTCGTTGCGAGAATGTCATTTAATCGTATGAGTTATGTTTTATGCAGGTGTTAGGATTTGTTGTGTTTTAATTTGTGTGCCTGAATAACACACCTACAGTTTGATGTACTCAAATTAATGTTATGCTTCCATTATCTGTTTCTCTTTATGCCTTCTGTTTGTTTAATTTATTTGGTAATATCTATTATATATCTAATAAAATTTAAAGCATAAAGAAGTTTTTCTCATTATTATATTTATTTTTTATAAATTTTTTAAATTTTATATAATTATAAGTATTTAGAGGTAATTATCAGGATATTAAGCATGAAACTTCAAGAGTTTTTTTTTTAATTATTTATTTTTTCATATAATAATTTTAGTTAAACAAATTAAATGAAGAAAATAATAAAATAAAAAATTAATAAGTAGGATAGAATATTATTTTTAATACATTTTAATTGTTTTCATTATTCTATTCTCTTATAACTTTTTTTTTTAACTAAATGTTATATAAAATTAAAAATGTTATCGGAAAGACAGGTTTAGAAATATATTTTTATAATAATCATTGATCATCTTCACAAGGGGATGAGACCAACCTGATGAACTGTTTGTTCATCCTGGAATGAAAGATTTTCTTGAGTGGTCTTCTCTCCAAGTATGGATGAAGAGGTCTTCGCCTTCTAAGTCAAAGCACAAAAGGAAAAAGACTCTTATCCCACATAGCCCGAACCTTCTCACTGTGAAGAGAACGGGTGTAATTGAGTCTACTAAGAGTACGAAATCTGGCACGACACCTCCTAACCTACAAAGGGGTGAAAACCTAATGATAGGAGATGTCATGTGGACTGCAAACAGACAATAAGAGGATTTAAATTCAAAAGATTCTTGAGTGATACTCGTATTTTTTTTATCAATTATTTTAGAAATTTATTTATTTTTATTTTTAATTATGATTTTAAATTTTTAAAATAATATTTATTCATTTTTTTATTTATTTTATTTTTGTAGTATTTAATTAAAATAAAATAATTTAATTTAAAATAAAATTAAATAAATCATTTTAAATTTAATTAATAAATATTTTAATATATATATAAAATTAAAAAATAAAAAAATAAATTACTAACATTCTTACTCACAGGGCGGGATCACTTGTCCTTGATAGGGGTGACCCCCACTAACAGAAAATATATATATATATATATATATATATATATATTTTAAAAAAAAAAGTTTTCATGACAAAATAGGTGTATGTATAATTCAATTTTCTTTTATTATTTAGCACAATATTTTGAGTTAACCATAGTTTTTATTTTAGATAAATTAAAAAAAAACTTTGCAAACATTATATCTCAATTCTCAAATTTCAGTTCATCAAAATCAAAATTTATTTTATATCTCTTTTCATTTTACTTCCTTTTTCTTTCACCTTCACCAATTTTATTATTTTTTTTATTTTTAAGAAAAATAAATAATAAAAAAAAGTATGATCAATAAAAAAAAAATATAGAAATTATAAAAGAAGTAAAATTAAGGTCATTAAATTTTAACACTTATTTTATTTTTCATTTAGATGATATTTGTTATTTTAAACATTAAATTTTTTGAGTCCTTCATATATTTTAAATATCAATTTTTTTTTTGTCAATAAAACTTAAAATAAATAATAATTTATTGCTATGTTTTTTTTTTTTATTAAAGAGATATATAAATTATTTTAAAATTTTTTTGTAGTTTGATATTAGAATATGTTATTGAAGAATAAATTTTAAATATATAGAGTTATGACATTATTTTACATAATAATTTTTAAATGAATATTTTTATATAACAATTATTGAAATAATTTTAACCCCAAAATTTGAAATTCTAGATACGCCTTTGCTTACTCAGACTTGAAACCTCTTAGCAAACTCTATTGAACCAGAAGTGGATACGAGGGACTTTTGATAACTAATTGAAATCCCCAACCTACTTTAAGTTAAAGCTGAAGAATAAGACTGAGTTACGGCTTCATCGGAAATGACAATATGATCTTATTATATATATATATATATATATATATATATATATATATATATATATATATATATATAATTTTATAATATATAAAAATTAATTAAAAATATTTTTAATAATAAACAGCACGAAAAATGAATTTACGAATTAGTATAGCTGTAAAAATGTGAGGTCTCGTCCGAGCACCCTCTTCCTTGATCACCGGGGGACCGGGAAGCGCTCTCGTTTTTTGAGATGATTTTTCACGCATCGAGACGATCTTAGCGCCTTATTATTTTGAAAATGAGTTTGACATTTTGAAATCGTCACCTTAAATTATTTTTGTTGGAAAAATTTAAGGTAAAAACTCAATTGGACTCCAATTTTATCCTAAGAAAAAAAAATAAGTGCACTAGCCTTTGAAACCAAAGAGGATTCGGGGACTAGGTTTTCGGTTGAACTTGACTTTTAATTTTAACTTTGGTTTAAAGCGTTTTCATGAACAGTTTAAAGAATGAAATACATATATATGCATGGGCAGTTTATATAAAGCAGTAAAGCAGTTTAGAGTGCGGTAAGTAAATTATTACAATTCAAAAATATATAAAAAATATGGGATATCAATTCTAACCCTTATGGGTTCTAGGTCAATCACATATTTCTCGAATAATACAATCAATAAAGCATTTAATTAATGAAAAATAGGTCGCTTTGATCTCTTTGGGTTTGAAGCTCTTAGATAGTTTGCTTGCGTATCTCATTAAATAGGAATCAAAACCCATGCAGTTCTCCCTTCTTGCGGAGGAGGGTTGATTTTATGCCCAACGTCTCATGCTTTGGACTCTTTATTTTGATGCTATATCAAAATAAAGGAGATTTGCCTATTTTGACGCTCTATCAATAATAGGAAAGTTTAGGGGACGATACCTTCTCCTTTACTATTTGGGAAGGCGGCGGTCGGATTGCTCGCCCTTATCGAAGCTCCACTTTTGATTGGTAGCTGGATTGATGGCGGTTTGATTGCTAGCCAGGTTCGGAGTTCCACTGGGGATTGTTTGAGGCCCGGGAAGACAGTTGGATGATATTTTACTTGATAAAACAAACAAATCAACTGGGTGATTTTGTTAGAAATAATTTTGAGGCTCCACATGCCCCAGATCTGGTCCTTCTTTAGCTCAAAGAGAACTAAAAAAATTTGGACTCCACTCGCCCCGATTTGGTTATTCTTTTAAACTCAAAGAGAGTTAAAGAAATAAGAAGAAATCGGTTTATGAGAGAGAAATAGAGGAAATCAGAGAAGGAAAGGCAACTTCAAGTGATTTCGGTGTAGAAAATATGAAGGAGGGGCCTTGTATTTATAGGTAAAGGGTTTGCCACCGGAGGGGGGTGGCGGCGCCGTCATGGCCTTTGGCGGCATGGCTGAAGAAGGAGGGCGGTAGCAAAAGTGTGGCGCGGCAGGCCACGGCGGCACCGCCCAGAGGGGTGGCGGCACTGCCTTAGGGGGGTGGCGGCACCGCCCTGGCTTAAGGGTGGTGGCCCGGGTCCGATTCCGATCATACGCATTTCTGAGTCTGTCAGAGTGGGGGTTTAGTTCTGGTGAGTGCCGGTCGGCTTGGCATGAGTCCGAGGGGTGCGAGAAACCAGTGTTCACTGCTACCCCCATCACGGTTGTCCATTATGGATGACAGATGTGATGTAGGTGAACCGGGCTGTTCCTGTCTGCTAGGAATAAAAGAAAGCATTTTGATCGCATCTTGCTAGGTCTGGAGGTATATGAGTGCAATCTACCATGCTTCGGACAGCTTCCAATTTTTATGGTGGGACTCATTTTATTTGGGAGGTATGCTCTCTGCATCCTGCTGGTTTGAACTGGGAGGTACTCCCTGTACCTTGCTGGTTTGAACTGGGAGGCACTCTCTGCACCCTGCTGGTTTGAACTTTACTTAGTCTTTCTGACTTTTTCTGTCTTCAATGTTTGAAACAGGTCTGGGCTTAAGAGTATTTTCCGATACTGGCTCCTACTCTTTACAACCCTAGGCTGGATGTCTTTTGGCTTTGCTTTCGAAAATGATCCTCAAGCTTTTGATGCTTTTTGGTCTTGCTTTTGGAAATGATCCTTAAGCTTGTGATACCTTTTTGGTCTTGCTTTCGGAAATGATCCTTAAGCTCTTGTCTTTGCTCTCTGCAGGTTAACATGAAGTGGATCTGTCATACTTATCGCGTGGGACATAGAATGGAGCTAGCTCTGTCAGGTATGCTGACTTGACTTGATATTCAGGCTGACCCACCTCGTCCACCGGAGGACCCCCGTCGAAGAGACTAGTGGTCTTCTTGAGCACTTTTTCTTGCACTGCTCTGCTTATGCTCTTTTTTGTGAACAATGATGTATGGATGATATTTGATGTATGGTTTATGTACGTATGTATTTATGATATTTTAGTCGACTACCCATGTTATGGATGTAAACTAAAGAATGTTGTGCAATGAAATTGAATGCATTAAAATGCCTATGAAAATGCTAAGGGATGCTTAGGCTTAAAATGATTTTTGAGATGTCAAGGGCTATTTGGGCTTAAAATGATTTTTGAGATGCCAATGGCTCCTTGGGCTTAAAATGATTTTTGGTTTGCCAATGGCTTCTTGGGCTTAAAATGATTTTTGATTTGCCAAGGGCTATTTGGGCTTAAAATAAATTTTGATTTTCCAAGGCTTCTTAGGCTTAAAATAAATTTTGATTTGCCAAGGCTGCTTGGGCTTAAAATGAGTTTTGAGATGCCAAGGGCTGCTTGGGCTTAAAATGACTTTTGAGATGCCACGGGTTGTTTGGACTTAAAATGATTTTTGATTTGCCAAGGGCTACTTAGGCTTAAAAATGATTTTTGGTTGCCAAGTACTACACTTGGGCTTGAAATGATTTTTATTTTGCTAAGGGCTGCTTGGGCCTAAAATGATTTTTGATTTGTCAAGGCTTGCTTGGGCTTAAATGATTTTTGTTTGCCAAAGGCTCCTTGGGTTTAAAATGATTTTTGGTTGCCAAGTGCTGCACTTGGGCTTGAAATAATTTTTGGCTCGCTAAGGGCTCCATGGGCTTAACATGATTTTGATTTGAAATGATTTTTGGTTTGTCAAGAGCTGCTTGGGCTTAAAGTCATTTTTGGTTGCCAAGGGCTCCTTGGGCTTAAAATCATTTTTGTTTTGCTAAGAGCTGCTTGGGCTTAAAATGAATTTTGGTTGCCAAGGGCTCCTTAGGTTTGAAATGATTTTTGGTTGCCAAGAGCTCCTTGGGCTTGAAATGATTTTTAATTTGTCAAAGCTTGCTTGGGCTTAAAATGATTTTTGTTTGCCAAGGGCTCCTTGGGCTTAAAATGATTTTTGGTTGCCAAATGCTGCACTTGGGCTTGAAATGAATTTTGATTTGCCAAGGCTTGCTTGGGCTTAAATGATTTTTGTTTGCCAAGGGCTCCTTGGGCTTAAAATGATTTTTGGTTGCCAAGTGCTGCACTTGGGCTTGAAATGATTTTTTGATTTGCCAAGGCTTGTTTGGGCTTGAAATGATTTTTGGTTTTTCAAGCTCAAATTTGAATGAGACTTTAATGATATGTGACTTATGAACCTTTGAGTTGAAAGAAATGATGCATGGCTTAAGATATTTTCGAAAGTCTGTGAAAATAATGCAATTTAGGATGCCCTAAATCAGAAAGAATTTAATGAGATGCAATGCCCTAACTCCATGCTAGGCTAGAAGCTATCTCTGGACAATCGATTTTATTTTATTTTTTTTAAAAAAAAAGCAAACCTGATTCCATTTTAGGCTTGGAAAATGCAATTACCCTTGGAGGGTTCAATGAGCTTTGATTGACACTAATTGAGACTTTGAATTTGCATGTGCATCCTATTTCTAATGCATGTTTTGACAAATCTAATACCTTGAACCAGTAAAAGGCTGATATGCATTGTAAGGTGACAATTTATGAGAAATGTCAGATTGATGATTGAAATCTTAGTAGGATACCCCACTTTTTGAAGGAAGGTGACTTGTGGAAGAAGATGACTTGGTCATTTTGTTGGTCTTTGAGGGTGAGATTATGGGCATTGATCTTGGATCAAAGGTTGCATCAAGTTTGATCAAACGGTGAGATTTTGGCTGATCTGGCATCATGGATTTGAACAAGGTTTGTGTAACACCTCAGTTTAGTTTTAATCTATCCTTAATTGAGATCTTCGGGGGGAGAATTTTGTGTTCTTTATATTATGATGTTAATATGAATTTATGCATGGAATTAATATTTATGTATGTTATTTAAATTAGTTCTATGCATAGAAATGATTTAGAGGCTGCTAGGACTTAATTGACAAATTTTGAGTTTTTGATGAACTGGGGGCAAAATGGTCATTTTCCGCCCGACGAAATTTTATGGAATAAATATCATATTTAAAAGGAAAAAATAATTTAAAGACTTGAAAATGGCCTTATTTTAATTATTTGAGAATTAGTTTAAGAAATAATCCCGGTCGAAAAATCAGTATCGGTACGTTACGCGATTTCGGTGTTTCGGTTGCACTAAGGGTAATTTGGTCATTTCCTTTATAATGTAGAGTTATCAAGTGTGTGCAACCATATGGTATTAGTTTAGGCTTGATTAAATTCGACCGTTGGATCAAATGCCTTTAAATTGGATGGTTAGATGAGTAGGTTGCAATCTAGCTAACCTAAGCTCAATTGTATGGAATCATTGCCTTTAGTTGTGATTTGGTGTGGCAAATACATGTGTAACCTATTA
>CANXYC010262868.1:0-16259 GCA_948193065.1 Aleurites moluccanus | reverse complement strand
CTGAAAAAAAATTAACAACTATAGAGTGAGATAAATCTCAGTGAGAAATATATATATAACCTTACTTGTGAGGTTTGGTTCTCACAAGAAATGTATCAATAGCAATAATTAAAGGACAGTGAACAATATAGAATAACAATGAAATAGGTATCACAATGTAATACAAAATGGTATTTATAGCTCATTGACTTCAATTTTAATATGAATAATTTAATATTATACTTATAAGAATAAAGTATTCAACTAATAGCATTGAACATAAGGTTCAATGATAATCCATATTAAGGAACAAAATAGCAAATTTCCAATATCAAATATTAAAATCAATTTACCAAAAAAAAAAATGGGTTCAATATCAAATAACAATATCTTTTATATGTTAGCAATGACTACTGACAGTATGGCAGAGGTCACAAATTGGGACAATAATGTCATACTCGGTCTGCATGGTTAGGACGTTACTCCTCTTCTAGTTGAGATTGGTAAAAATAACCTTGTGCACAAGTCCGATGTTATTTAAACTACCCCATCAGATGAGTAGTTCCATCAATGCTAACTTTAGAATTTACATATACAAATGCAACGAATATCAATGAACAATGAGATTTAATTATTTTAAAAATGACAAAATTATATACAATTTATTTCAATACCAAATATACCAATCATATGCATATTCAAAGAAAGAATATTGCATAATCTAATGAATATACAAATAAATAAAAAAGTTGCACCAAATGTGTTTTAAAATAAAATTCGACCAAAAATATATCCTTTTGTTTCCAATGACTAATAATTTTTGGTATAATGCAAATTGAATCATCTTTAGGTCAATAACAAAGGGTATGGTTTCAATTTGCCAAAAACTTAATCCAATATCAATTTTATGGAAAGTCAAAGAAAAGTCAAGTTTTTCATAATTCAATCAAATATGGTTCTTTGACTATAAAATGTACTATTGACCTTTAAACAAACAATTCAAGGGTTTCAACAAATCAAATGAAATATTGGTAATGTAAGTAAAAATCAATAAGATTTTGACCATGGTACAAAAGAATACAAGAAATGTCAATTCAACAACGAATTCACAATAACAAATAAAATTATATATACATTACTCATCTTAAGCTCAAATCCAGGCAAACCCCTCTAACAAAGGCAAAAGGAATGATGGTATTCCTAACCTTCCTTTTTTTTTTTTTCTTTGCCTCTTGAAGTTACAAATAATATAATACTTAATTTATAATACAAGATAACATATTAAACTTATTAATATGCAACTTAAGGTCTTTTTTTTAGCCTGACAGTCTTAACTTAGGTTCCTATATTTTGAGTTACACTTATCCAATTGTTTCCATTATTCTTTCTAATGAAACTAGATATCTTAATTTCTAACATATCCAAAATTCAACTCAATCTGAGCATTGTTCAATTAATGGTGGACTTTTAAAGTCAATCCTGTAACCCTGCAACTCTCATCCGGACAGACTCCATTGTCTCTCCTGTAAATAATTTCGTACACTACCAATTGTAAAACCCTTTTTATAGGCATTTAGATGACATATAAATGAACATTTCTTATGTTCAACACTTTTCCAAACTCTGTCATTTAGGTCCCCAAATTGTCAAAACATAGTAGGGTTTCCTGTCTGCTCAACATTTTGAGTCAGTTTCAATCATTAACTCATAGCACCGACCAATTCTATCAAAATCCTTGTACAGGAATTTAATTAAGACTTAAATGAATAATTTTCATGTTTCACGGATTTCCAAATTCTGAACTAAGGCCACGAAATTGATAGTCCAACTTTCTGCTTACAACTAGAAATTTCAGAATTCAGAAATTTCAGAATTCCCAAACCCTAATCTATCTATCAAACCATTATGAGTTTGACAATTCTAACTACATAGAACCTCTATACAACCTCTAAATCGCCATATACATCAATAAAATTTAACAAAAGAATGAGTTCTAGAACTAACCTCTTGAAGAAAACTTGATTGAAAACTTGATTAAAAACTTCTTCTAAAGCCAAAAAGTTTGATTAGGTAAAGAGATAATATTTATTTGTGAAGAAATTTTGGTTAGATCATAAGATTTAAGTGATGCATGAAGAAAAGTGGAGGTGAGATTTGGCCAAAACAAATGGAGAAGAAGTTTTTTCTTCTAAGTGTTCTTTATATACAAAATCTACTTATCTCACAATTAGGCTTATAGTTCCTCTTATTTACCTTTTTGTCATTTTGTCTTAAATAATTTCACAACTTAAAAATAATTCTAGGTAATTTTAATTTACCCATTAATCGTCTAATTAAATGATAGAAAAGAAATACAATCAAGTTCTCTTTTATGATTTAATTAAAAATCAAATTCTAACCTATGCTCAATAAGCACATAATTAGAGCTTTTAACTTTGTTTAATTAATTAGTCATCTTAATGACTTTAATTTCACTTCAAATAAAATCCTATAAGTCATTTACACATCCAATTTCAATAGCCCTCTATCATTTTTGACATTCAAACTTCTGAGAATTTTCGAAAAATTCCCACTCAATTCACAGATCATTTCTCTATTCATGCAATTTCACCTAATGAGCATGTAGGGTATTACACGCACATAGAGGAAATGCATAAGCTGGTGTTTTCTGGTTTGTGAAGAATTATAATACTGTTCACTAGCATAGTTGGAGTGCTTCGGTTCTGATGGCTAACCTTTTTGGCTGGCGGTTTATACAAATAGCCTTTTTTCTTCCTTTGTATTAATAACTGGTTCTCTGACAAGTACTTAGTGTCACTCTTATTTGTTACAGGTGCTTATCTTGGTTTGACTGGGAAGAGGGTTTCTACCCCCTCTGATGTGCTATTTGTAGGTCTTGGATCACATTATGTGCCATCTGGGAACTTAGGCTCACTGAAGGAGGACCTTTTGGCAACTACCTTGTACATCCTGCACAAGCTTTACTTAGAGTATTTTTATTTTGGTGAAAATTATAATTTATATTATTTGTACCCATTGACTAATAATTACTTGTTTAGTTTTTCTTTGCTTCTTGGGCTTAAATCTCTCTTCTTGATTTAAAAAAAAAGCTCCTTTAATTGATATAAAAATCTTGTAAATATTACTATAATAGCAACTCTCCAGAATATTAGAAGGGAAAATAATACGCCTTGGTTTGATAATGCTGCTTCAATTTTAGTTGTTAAATAATGACTTTCCCTACTTTTAGGGATTATAGTTTTATGATTTTTCTCTCTTAATGTCATTTTGGTTGAGAATTAAACTAACCACAGTGATCCTTTTTTTATTTGAGATGGATATCTGTGTTCTTTTTTTGTGTATTTGTCATATTTTAGAATGGTTTCCTCCCCTGTTTTTTACCAGGATTTGTATGAATATTGTCCAAATTATGTTGTAGTTGATATGGATGGTATTTCAATATTATGTGTTGAAACTTCAAGTTCTCAATATTGAAGTTGTATGTACACTTTGAATACAGTTCCCAGGACCCACATGACGACGTCAAAGCACTTTTAGCAAAATACAGCAATGAACCAGAATCTGAGGCTGAGTTAAAGTTACTTTTGCCTCGAATAATATCAACCTTTGGTGCAAGTAAATCAGTAAAAGAGATTATTGAAGAGCTGAAAAATCATCACCAGAGTGGTGATGCCAAAGGTAAGCTAATTAATGCTAGTTCATTTATAAATGAATGGCATCTATCCATTAATATTGGTGGCACTAAATTTCTCTGTTCTTTCTGATGCATAAACTTGTTTATTTTTCTGTTTTTCTAAAATTTTTGCAGTCGCGGAGTGGGCTAATGATGCACTTCAAGGACTCGGAAAGGGTGCTCCCTTTTCTCTTTGCTTGACACAAAATTATTTCTCCAAGGTTGCATCTGCCTATGGGAAACCCGACAATGAGCTATCAACTGTGAGTTTAGAGCCTCAGTTTTCATCATCTTTTTTCGCTTTAATTTCCATTTCTAACGGCTAATTGTTTACAAATTGACCTCTAAGTTCCACTGGTAATTTGTTGCATCCAGCTAAATGGTGTAATGAAAATGGAATATCGCATTGCCCTAAGGTCTTCTCTGCGAAATGATTTTGCTGAAGGGGTTAGGGCAGTCTTGGTGGATAAGGATCAGGTTCTATTCTCTATAGTTTATTTTATTTTTAATGGTACAATTTTGTTACTATGTTTATTGGAACTGGTGCCATCAAAACTTGATTCTGCTATCAGTAGCTTGCTTATTTTAATGACTTTTCAAACTCTTAATTTTTTCTGACTTTACTACTGCAACTTCTTAGTTTTCTTATTCAAATGCAATATAAATACGGCAAATTTTAAAAAAACAAAAGTTGTGCATGTGGTTTCACATTATTGGATTTTATGATAAAAGAAAATAACAAGATTACCCTTCAGGCCTTCACTGCTTACTTAACATTGTGGGATAATTTCTTCTAGTATTAAGATGGCACTTATCTTCTCCTTGTATTCATGATATCATGATTATGCAGAACCCGAGGTGGAATCCCCCAAGCTTGGAAGAAGTTGATCAAAGTGAAGTGGATTCTCTATTCAAACCACTAAGCCCAGAGGTTGAGGAGTTGAGAGTGTGAGTTTTGCCGTTTGATACTTCACTTGAATAATAGGCGGTTGTAGGGTTAAAATTGCTGTTAATGCTATATGAATCTTTCATGTTAAAATGATGTCCCCAACATTGTGCTTGCACAGAAATATGAAATCCCCACACCCACACCCCAGCAGTTGCTATTGTTGTCTGTTTGATCACAATTCTTTATATCCAATGAATTGTGATAATGTTTGGGTATGTTGAAAGATCTGGTGAATAAAACTAGGTGGAAGACTTGATACATGGTTATGTCCTTTCACCTAAGAATGTGAAATGTGAACCTTAAGTGTCTGGCTGATTGTGTTTTGGTAACAGTTTTGTCAAAACATACATGAATCACTTGTTTGTTTTCAACTCTAAGAAATTCTATTGTTATTAAAAAAAAAAAAAAAAATCACCAGCCAATTAACTTGTATGTATTCATTGAAGATCTAATATGGAATTGCTGATGTTTCTCATCATGCTTGAAGCTATTGGCTAGTTCCGGATGTTTCTCATGGCCACAAGCCTGAAAATGTATGCAACTTATCGATATCAAGTTTGTGCATGTGCTGTAGCAGCAATGGCATACTATGTTACAGTACATTGCGTTCCGGATGTTTCTCATGGCCACAAGCCTGAAAATGTATGCAACTTATCGATATCAAGTTTGTGCATGTGCTGTAGCAGCAATGGCATACTAGGTTACAGTACATTGCATTTGAATATGCCTCCATTAGATAGATATTGAAACAAGAGGAAGTGCCAATTGTCATATGCAGAATCTCTCTTTCTTACAAATGCTCGCCTTATTCCAACTGAATTCTGTCACGGAGAACAATCGGCAATTTATTGAGCTTTCTCATAAACTTAACAGAACAACTTCCATCACAAAAAACCTTCACAAAAAAGAAAAAGAAAAGATGATTCCATTCCCAGGCTTATTTGGCAAACATCAGTAGGTATCTTCAATACACTACTCTCTCCTCCGTGGGAATGTTCAAGGACTTTTTATTATCCACTCTTCTAATTTCCAATTTCACATGGATTGGAACCAAAACGTGAAAAAGGCAAATCCTCCACGGCCTAAGAAGGAAGTGAAGGCCTCAGCTGAATATCATATGCTGCTTTACAAGTAAAATGATTATTTTTAGGAACTGAAAAACATGATGTCCCTCTTATATACATGTAGATGAAGTGTTTAGCATAGGCTTCACTCCGCATTCATGTAAAGCAAAATTAGTTTTTGCTTCGCTAGTCATATATAAAAATTCAGAAAACAAGGTATATCGCAATTGAAAAATGTGACTTGGGTATTCTAATCTGAGAAGTCTAGGAGCAATCTCCACTCCTCAAACTTTGTAGTAGATCCAAATATCCCAAACATTCAGGAGTAATATACCTGCAACGGGTGCAAGTGAATCAGAATTCTTGAAGAAAATCATACAGCCGCTATGATGTCATAAACAGGCAATGAACTAATTAAAACAGGGCAAAGAGGGCAGAGATTAGGAGGTGCTCATGAGTTATGCCTCAAGTAATATTTTTCAAACTTCATTTAAACAACAATAATCCTGTTAAATGGTTAGAGCGGCATAGATAAAGGGCCATTAAAGATTGATATTGATCTCCATGATTTCTGTTCTTTCAAATAACCAGGAATATAAATACATCCTGGGCCTTCATCAAAGGGAAGTCGAGCAGGCCATAAAATTTTAAATGTGGAGACGCTAGGCCGCCATTAAGTATGAAAGGCAAAGTCTAGAAATTAATTCTAGGACGCCATTAAATATGAAAGGCAAAGCCTAGAAAATTAATTCTAAGTGACCTAAAATGCACTAGAAGTCGGTCAGAGATGCCTGATCATGAAGGAAAGAGGATGAAGCTCGCCTGGGACTAGTAGAATTTCAGGTAGAAAATGATAAATATTTCTTTGGTATGAATTAATGGATGGCTTAGTACTACAACAAATAGGTAAGAGTTTTAAGTTAAATAACTAGCTATAAGTGTGAAAATGACAAATCAGAAGAGATATAAACAAACATCAGGAACAATAGAGAAGAAATACCCATTCCGAAATAGGAAATTAATGATGACAAGAGAGCAATTTGGCTTGAAAAAATGTGTCCTCCGAATAACATTAGCAACATTTTTCACAGGCATCAACTTGAAACTCTCCACTTCTCCATCTGCAACGGTTTGGGAAGGCAGAGAAACATACAGTATAAGGATGTCAACTTATAACTATAACTGAACCAAAAACAAGAAGAGGTTCAATGGCTTTACCATGATTTTTAGGTATAAAACTTTCAGGAAGTTTTAAATCATAACAAAATAGAACATCTCTCTTATATCTGTAACCTTCAATATCCATGTAAGAAACAGCACTGACTGATAAGGCTCTGCGAGAGAAACAATTATCAAATAATCATCAGAAAGAGAGTGGTTACAACTTGCAACAGAATCAAGAGCCAATTGAGGATGCAAATCTGCCACCCCACGGATTTTCCTAGCCAATACAATATAAGGCATACAACACACATTTAAAATTCAGTGGCTAAAGGAAACTTACTTATGGGAAATGGATTGAGGTATTCCTGCTTCCTCTTCGCATTCCTTTATGATATTCTCTCCACAAGATATCCCATGAGGCTGCCATAATGGAAATGTAATGTAAGAGTTGGCTCAGAAATAAAGGGAGCATTATAGGACAGTCTTAATTACTTGAAAATAAACTGTCTATTACAAAGCAAGTGCTGGTCTAAATCAGTCTGTTCCACCCAGTTTCCATCCAATACTAAAATGCATGGACCTCCAAAATATTGTAACAAAGAATTCTCCCAACGTCCAACCTTCCTCAGTTTTAACATTGGCATTTCATGCTCAAAACTCAGTTCAACTTTATATTCTCATAGTTTCACCAAAAGCTGCCGTTGCAGCGCTTTGAGCTTTCTAATATTAATTATATTCTGGAAGCGAAGCCCCTTCATTTTAATCTCCCAAAATATACAAGATTGCTTGATTAAGAGAGCGAGTCTCTCAAATGATGTTTGACAACAAGACCACAAACATCAAAAGAAAAACCTAGAAAAGAAAAAGATCAGATATGGATTTCCTTCAAAAAGCTAAAAGGGTTAACCAGACATTTTATATTGGATACTATTCCATTGGATAGGACGTAAGCAAGAAAGTGGATTATACACATATGAGAGTAAATTGACAGGTAGTTACAAACCAGTCCTCCGGCAACAAGATGATCAAGCATCCCTGGATAAGTGGGTTTCACTCCACTTCTCTTTGCAATCCATAGAAATTTCTCCCCATGTCTTTCAACAAAGCCGTTCATGTGAACTCCATAGGCCTATCCTTGGAATGAAAAATAATAATAATAAGAAGAAGAAGAACATCTACAATCATAAACTAAGAAATACAAAAAAAATAAATAAATCTACATTCTACAGTACAGAAATAATAGAAACATACTTTTATTCCAAAATAGGGAGCTGCAGCACGTTCCAATGAAAAATAGACCGGCGAACCAAAGGACGATACAACCGGATACAGCTGATTAAGACCAGTGAATCAATAATCACTGGAATGACAAAAAAATTTGAATAGCAAAAGAATCTCCAGATATATCCAACTACCATTACACTAGAAATGCATTTGATCACATTACATTACATTCCATTGTGGCCTACTAAGCATATCCATATCGCATATAAAACAAGAATAAAAATAGAAACAAAAATGTAGTGATTGCAAGTAATATACCTCATTTCTTATACCTGGAATCAATTCTTCATCTCCTAAACATTTAATAACATCTCCAACAACTCTGGTCCTATCCTCCGGCGTCTTTAGCCTCTCATGTAAAGTTACATAGCTCTCAAATCTACCTCCATAGGAACTACTTTGAGGGAAAATAAACACATCCTTAAACCTCCTCAGCTGCTCAACAAAACTGCAAATACAGTTTCAAAAACACCTTCTAAATCTATATAGTTAGATTGGCATTAGAAATTGCGAAACAAGAAAAACAAAAAGTATGTTACCCGTTATGTACATAACCAACAATTCGATCTTCAATAACAAATGGAATAAAATCAGATTGCATTTCCTGCAAAATATTACAATCAAAAAATAAGAAACGAATTTGATCTGACACTGACACTTCCTAAGCAACCAAACAGAAAGCTATAGAGACAGTACAGAGCCGCGATTGCAGAATCGAATCTTTTCGAAGAAGCCGGAGATATCTGAGGAATCGTTTGGGACGTATTCAGGTTGCGAGACTGCTACGACGTCGTTCCAGGTGAAACTACCGGTATTAGAAATAACTGGTGAGGAGCGAGAAGCGGATTTTAGTGGAAATGTTGGTCTCTTTGGATGAGATATAAAGGATTTTGATATGCAGAGAGAAGGAAATGAGAAACGGACTTTGTGAGAAAAGAGGTGGTGCCGCTGAGGGATAATACCGGTGGAGGCGGCCATGAAAGATGGATTGGAAACTCGACGGAGAAGACGACTGAACCGTTGAAATTCGTCAAGGCTGCAGTGCAACGGTGTGGTACTTTTTAGCCTTGGCGCCTCTGGGTTTATACGACATCGTTTCTTCGTGTCTTTTTGGTGATTTTGGTGGTCCCACTTTGACAGAAAATTGCAAACTTTTTCTATAACATTGCCAAATTATATATATAATAATTTTATTCGCTCGTGGAGGTAACGTTTAAACAAGTCATGTATAATAATTTAATTAACCCATATATAATAATTTAATTCAATTAAATTATATTAATAAAATTCAATTGATAATATTTATTTATATATCACTTAAAAACTTCAATTAAAATTAATGATTTAAAATTTGTACTTCACACACTCAACAATTAGTTTATAATTTTTTTTTTATTAAGGTGACCTTCACATCTAATTGTAATTTTTTTTTAAAATTTTATTTTTATTAATTTATAAATTTTCAATAGAAACCTATAAAAATACAATGATATAAAAAATGATAATTTTTTTTTTAAGCAAATTCAAATTTTATTTATATATATAGACTAGTTGTGGAGTCGCACTTTGTGCGAGTTTTTATTATTTTAATATTTTATATATTTTCTTAAAATATTTTAATATACATGGAGAATTATTATTAATTTTATTATTAAATTTAAAAATTATTTTTTAATAATTTTAAATATTAATATAAATAAAATATGTGAGCTATTTAAAAATAACAAAAATAAATAAATAAATTGGTCTGTTTACTAAATCTTTAATTGAGATATATATAAATATAATTATATAGAAAAAACTTGGTGAATTAATTGCATACAAATTTTTTTTTTTATGAGTTGATTTCATATATATTTAATTTTAGTTTTTTATGAAGCAACTTCATATAAATATAATTTTTACAACAATTATTTGATATATGGCAAAAAAATTTTTTTTATAAATAACATTTTAACTAAACTTATATATATATATATATATATATATATTCTCAAATCATTTAAAAAAAATCTCATATCAATAAGATATACAAATTTATATTTTTGAATAATTTAAAAAATAACCTTTTCGAAAAATTGGAATGATGCTAACATTTTACTTTGGTAAAAGGAAAATTAAATTTACTTGATAATAAAATTATTTATACAAAAATTATGTCTCTTCATTAAAAAAACTATAAAAATACTCTAAAAAATTAAAAAATACTATACAAAAATTTCCTACTCGAGAACATTAAAATATGTAACATGCTATTCTATTAAATTCAAATTCGAGCTAGTGAATTTATAACGTTTATTTTTTATATTCACAATACTTTGAACTTGAAAAATTATTTAAAAATATCAAGTTTTAGCCATTTTTTTTAGGGGGTGGCGTTCCAATTGAAAAATGGGGATAGGTAAATCTAAAATTTTATTATGAAGCGAGTTTAAAATAAATTGAAAAAATATTTAAGTGTTTAGATTTAATAAGATGTTTAATATTGAGATAAATAATTGTGTTTTTTTAGTTTTTGAATAAAATTGATGATTAAAATATAAAAAAACTAAAAATGACATCAAACTAAAAGAAAACAAAAACTATTCTACTTCCCTGAATTGTTACCGTTAATCACAATATAATTAAAATCCCTAGACCTATGCAAGAATTAATTTATGTTTGAAATTTATTTTAATGACGTAAAGAAATTAAACTTAGGTGAAAAAATACAATTATATTCAGTGGATTAGAAAAAAAAAAAAAGACTTGAGAATCCATCAAATTAGAAATCAAAGTTTTAGAAAACACAAATAAATAAAAACAAAGCAAGATGAAAATAAATACCAGAAAAGGAAAAAGAAGTAAAAACCCAGAAAAATAAAAAAGAAAAGAAATCAAAAACTATAAAATTACCAAATAATCTAACACATCTAAAGAAACTCTAGTAAAAAAAGAAATCAGAAACTATAAAATTATCAAATAATCTAACACATCTAAAGAAATTCTAGTAAAAAAATAGTTGTGTTCAAGGATTCAAAAAACAAAAATAAATCAGATTCTTCTGTACCCATAAAATCAGAAAAAGTAATAAGAAGAAGAAGAAAAAAAAAAGGAAAAAAAAGAAGCAAAGGTTATTTTGGTATGAAATAATTTCAAAAAACACAATTGAAAAATTTGTTGTCAAAAGTTAAGAAAAATATCTTTTAGACTTTCACATTTTGAGTTTCAAAAATCACCAATCGAAACTCTTAAATAAATACCGTCATATTTTTAAAAATCATGAAGCGTGCTATTTAAATGACAAACCGGAGATTTGGCTGATTCAATTGTGCAAACAAACATGCCCAAATTATTACCTAAGGATTCGGGTGGGTTGATCACCCAGTCAGCTGGACATGAATTAGACAAGATACCCATAGCAACCCAATCTGCAGCCATATTTGCTACACGAGGCACAAAAATAACAGAAGCTTTTAGAAAGCCAGTTTGCTCAAAAACAATGTTATCTATGATAGACTCCATTTCCCACAGATTACTTCCACCATGATTGATAGCTTTCACAACGATCTCAGCATCATATTCCACTATAACCTTATGGATGCTCAAAGATTTTGCCATAGAAACAGCTATCAGAATTGGACAATAAGTATTGGTAATAACAATATGGATATTGGATAGCGAAAAGTACAATTAGATTTAAATTGAAAATGTTGGTATTAGTTTAAAAAAAAAATTAATGAAATGTCAATTGTATTTATATTTTCTATTTGATTTTTAAAATTTTAGTTTTGTGAGTTCTACTAATAACTCTTCTCATATAAAAGCGATTCCCTTACTAATATATATTATTTTCTCATTAACAACATTTCATTAGAAGTTAGTATATTACTATTCATAAGCTCGCGTTTTGCATAATTTTGATTATATTTTTCATTTAATTTATGTTTTTTAAAATATTTTAATATGTATAAAATTAAATCTGTTTGTAGATGTAATATAAATTAAAAATGTTAAATATTTTAAAGATTTGACCTGAAAATATATAATTTTTTTCACTGGTTAAAGTTCGCGATTCAGCTTATGAATAAATTTATCTAAATTATTAATGTTAATTTTTTATTAAATTTAAATATTAACATAAAATATATATGGACCATTTTATTACATTTACGCCACCTAAACAATAATAAAAAGGTATTAATCTAATTAATTTATATAAATTTTAATTTGAAGCTACATAAATATAATGAAGGGAAAAAAAATCAATAATATCAATAAACTGATGCAGAGCTGGAGCAGAGGAGAGGCTTTGATGGTACATAGAAGGAGCAAAGCTGATGCGCTTGCGCAGAAGAAAGGAGATGAGGAGCAGAGGCAGTTGTAGACTATGGAAGAATTTTTTGTGTTGGTGGTGAAATATCAAGGGAGGAAAATTTTATGGCTTCGGTTAAAAATTTCTGGCAAATTTATAATGACGTCATTTTCAAGTGTCATATGTTTAAAAAAATTATTTATTGTCCTGTTGGATAAAAAAAAATTCTATCCAAATCATTCGTGTTACTGGATATCAGGCCGGATTTAATCCCAAGTCTTGGAAATTGGATTTTTTAGAGTGATTTAATATGATCAATCTATCTATTCTTAATTTTTTCAATTGAATATATCGGACAGAACTAGATTTCAAAACCACATGCCTATAACAAGTATATTTTGAAACAATTTTTCCTCTAGTTTACCCCTTAAGACTCGTTGTTGAAAATTTAATGTAATATCAAAATGAATTTTTATTTTGATAGTAAAATTATTTATAATTATCAGTAAATTTTATTAGTCGGGTTGACATTCATTAATTTCTAATTACTAATAAATTATACTAGTTGGATTAGGACATATTAAATCTCAATTACTAATAAATACTAATAATTGGATTAGGACTCATTAAATTCCAAATATAGTAAGAAATATTACATAAATATATTATTTTTTGACTTTTTTTTATTTTTACTATTTTTGATATATATTTGATATATATGTAGTATATTTTTGGTAAATATTTAGTATATATCGTATTTTTGAAAAAATATTTTTAGATATGCAATATTTTTAAAAAAATATTTTTATGTATGTAGTCTTTTTTTAAAAGAAAAACTCTAATAGTAAAATTGAAATTTTTTATGATTTGGTATTTTTAAAAAATTCCTAATACAATATCAGTAATTGTCATGTGGTAATTGGATCATATTACCACTTGAGAGAAAATATTAAGATATTAAATTAGGAAAATAGTCAAATAATAAAAAATATATATGAGTTTAATAAATAATTACATGATAGCTAGTTTTAATTTTTAATTATGATTAGATCTTAATCCATTTTAAAATCAATTTCTTATAGATCTTATCTCCTCCCATTTATCTCTTGAGTTATTATTGAAAATTTATTAAAATTTAGTAGCTTTTATTATATATATAGATTTTTAGAGATGATTCTCAAATTTGGATAGTTTTATTGCTATAAATCAAAATTTATTAAATTTTTTTTTATACAAAAAATTTATTTAAAATTTTATATCTGTAATTCTGTAAAATTTAAATTAAATTATATCAAATTAATAGAAATGCAAAAGAATTTTAGCGTAGGGAGTCAAGTTATGCGTTTACTTTTGCGCTACTGAAATTCACTTCTACTCCCAATGCCATTACTTATCTTTCATCTCCAGCACCGTCCAATCGGATTTCTCCCCGGCGGATTACGTGTCAGACGATGACTTGCTCGGCTTAAACTACTTTCCCTACCCTCAGGACTGTTGCCATACTGTTCTCCGACCTCAAGGTGAGTTTTATCTATCTGCATCTGTTTGGTTGCCGAAAAAACTAAGGAAAACGAAAGAAAAAGGGAATTGAGTAGTGAATACTGTTGCTTTCTATTTCCCGTCATTCAATTGACTCGGGGTTTAACTCATTTATTTTGTATTCATTTTCTTTCGATTTTTTGGAACCAAAGTGTTCATTTTTTGTGTCAGTCATTGTGTAAATTTGAACTTATTGAATTGCCTGTGTTTCGTTGCCAGAATGAATATATGCATGTTCGATTTTTTTTTTTAAATAATTTGATTTGTTGTTGAAATTGATGAAACAGGACAAGAATGTAGACTTATCAACTAAAATCGAGGAAGGTTTTGGACCGAAAGGGCTGGGATTCTATCAGTTACAGATGTATTAAATTTTTATTTTATTTTATCAGAATTTGTTTTTTTAAACTATTTGATGCTATTTATTTATTTCTGAATTTTGTCAACTGTTTCGTGTTCATTATGTTTTGCATAAAGTATAGAGCTCATTGGTAATCTTTTTTTTACCTTAATCGATGCGCATCAACATGTAGAGATGCCAATGTATGAAGACATATTCCTTGAAATCAAAGAACTTACTGTGTGTAATGTTTTGGATTCAGATCATAAAGAAATGTGAGATCATGTGGTTCCAAACAATAATATTTTAGATTCATGCGATGCCTAACAATGGAAGGGTTGTGTTGTTTTTTGTTCCAATAAAATAAACATGTTTATGCTACGGCAAATTCTTTATTCTCCAAGAATTATTGGGCGTGTACCGACAGAAGTACTTTTAACACCAAAAAGAAATATGTTGAGAGGCACCTCAAACACATTGCAGTATTCTTAAAGGGCTAGAGTTTATATTGAATTGCCAGACATTTATCTTGGTTATTTCTGAAAAGTTTTTTATCTGCCTCGAGTTGTAAGAGCAATATAGCATTTTTTCTCGATTGCTTTTGAAATTTAATGAATGGTGGTGGTTTAACTTAAGCTGGAATTTGGAGATGCCATGGTAATATATTTTTGTTTTGTTGAATTGGGATATACAAGTATATTACAAGGCAGTTGCTTTTTCAGGAAGATGGTGGGATTGGTTGTAGGATGTGTTGTTTAAGTTTTTATTTATTATTTTTCTAGTTAGTAGAAAAATAATTCATCAAAAAAATTCTTATGTATTAAAAAATAAAAATTAAAGAAATTAATTGATAAAAAAAATTATTATAGAGATTTAATAGTTAAAAACGTGAAAATACATAGATTTAAGGATGATTTTTTTAATCTATTTTATTATATTTTATTTTTTAATCAGCAATATAAATTTCCTCCACTCATTTTTTAATGCGTATAAATTTTACTTCTGTCAAACCCTTTAAAAAAGAATTTGATGTACCGATAAATAAAAATTAGAGAATTTAATCGATAAAAAGAAACTATAAAAATTCAATAGAAAAAAAGTTGAAAATACAAACAGCTAAGAATGTTATTTACAATTATTTAATTAGATAACTTTATAATATGCATTTTATCAAATTTAGTCGAAATAGTCTAGGTACATCAATTTATTTATTTGGAATGATGGAATAACTTGTCTATGCTTCTGGAAGGGATTATTTAACAAGTAAAATCATTTGCAGTGATTGTGTCCAAAATGGTGACTTTGTATCATCTTAGCGTGGATGGCATACAGATCATGGTTCACTGATAGGTAGTCAATATTTTTTAATTTCTTATTTCTTATCTAGCCAGGGAAAATGACCCGTCAATGATATGTGCAATTGTGGCATGCAGTTTATTTTTGGGTTAATTGCTAAAGACGAAATTATCCTTGCTCATTATTTTTAATAATTTATATATATATATATATATATATATATATATATATATATATATATATATATATATATATATATGGCAAAAATTAAAATATATAAAGGATATGACCATTTTTTGGAACAGTCAATCATCTATTAAAAAGCTAATACCTGCTGCATTAAATATATACACAGTACACCCACACACAAACTAGCTATTGCTTTAAGCAACAATGAATTCATAATTAATTAGCAAGCTGATCATATTGGTAGAAAAGATCGTAAGCCACTAATTAATTAATAACAGTTGAATGGGGGATAAGAAAATATTTTATGTCCATCTTATGGTGATTCTTGGGCTACCTCTAAGAAAAGATTATAATATCAATTTTAGAGCATGTGATACATATTATATAATATATAAACACAGAAAAATTCTCTAGTTTTGGATGATGAAGAAGAGGCTATGTATATGTGGCCAAAATTATATAAAAAA
>CANXYC010262829.1:0-30580 GCA_948193065.1 Aleurites moluccanus | reverse complement strand
AATCTACAGGCCATATATGGGCATTTCTTCATATTATAGCATTTACTGTATTCTTATGCATTATGGATTCACTGAGTATATTTTTATACTCACCCCTTCAGTGGTTAACATTTCAAGTCAGCAGTGAGGACCGTATTCCATTGGCATCTCATCCTCGCCGTGGAAGTTTTGATAGTACTATGTAAATTCCAAATCTAAAGTATTTGTAAATAATGTACATAATAGAGGTTTCGTGGTACTGTAACTAAGTTTGGCATGTATGTATATGTTTGTTGCATCCTTTTATATAAGTTGCATTTTGGAGATATAAATATATATTTGAGATATATAAGATTGTGATCTGTTGATAAATTGTTGAGTTGAGTTGTTGTGAAGATCCAGAGGGATCCTTAATATTGAGATAGAAGTGGAAGTATATAGTTGAAGTGTTTATTTGTGTTTTTAGCAGCTGGGCATGCTCCTTATACAAAGGAGATGCTGCCCAATTTTTTTATAAGATGTTTAAGCCATTTTGAGCTTATTAATGTATTGCATGCCATATAGTATAGTTTTATGGGTTCTTCGCGGTACTGGTAGCATAAGCATCATCCGTACCCTAGGACCGTCATGGCTCCCAAGTTGGGCTATGACAAACTTGAAATTTGATGATTTGTTTTATGTATTTCTTAAAGTATGTTCCCCCTTAGCATGTTAACAATTTTCATATATGCAGTATTGGATTGAACTTGCTCCTTCAAATGAGACCATTTATGTCACGACCCGTTTATGGATTGCGACGGTCCTAGGACACGGGGAGATGCCAATGGCAACCGGTACCCATAGAACCCAGTATTACATGCACAATCTATAAACCATAATATATTAACCATTTTAGTATTTACCATCCATTCTGTTATTCTGTAATTTATTATGTAAGTTACTGCAATTGACTGTAACAATCCATATATCATATCATATAAATACCATATAACTTATATATCATCAAATATCATATACACATGTTCATTTCCTAGCTAACCCATACATACCCATGGAGCAGCTAGATTATGAACATCAAAATATAAAAAAAAAAAAATACAGAAAATATACATCAATGACTGTAGCAGAAATCCTCGGATGATAATCGACGGGATTCTACAGCCTACTCCTCTCCTGAAATGGTTAAACAATAAAAAGGTGAGTATAGATGATACTTAGTGAATCTATATGCATTAACAATAAAGCAGTAAGCAATAATGGAGTAAAGGTATCAATAATATAATTACAGTGTATAAAATCGATATTGGTTACAGAATAGCCAAGGAATACAATATAGGCTCAGTATCATATGGAAAGATAGATAAAGGGATGGACTGTATGAAATCATACAATCTCCAGTAATCAGTATGGACCATATGCGAACATATAGGTCTCCAGTAGTATCAGTATCAATAAGCATAAGGCTAATCAGACCCTATGGCCAGGACCATAGCCCCTCACAACTAAGGCATCATTAATACAATGTGCACATCGCCGATAGTATTTCCCCACTACCCTGTCGGATCGGTAGCTCTGTCAAACCACATAAGGATCAATAGAAAGAAATAGTATATCAATGGATACCATTATGCAACAATGGCATCCTCCATATCAAAAATCTCAATATTAGTCAATTCAATTATCAATAAGAACAATGGCAATGCTATAGGTAACATACAATCAATGACAAATGGTTTGGCAATTAAGAAAGACATGGAATAAAAGTTGGTTCGGTGGTGGAAAACAGTAGGCTAATTGGCATGCCAACGTCGCTGGAGACAATGGCATTCAAATGGTAGGCCTATGGACTACAAAACAATAGGCCAAAGGCAAATGAACTAGGTATTTCATCAAACACATGGTGGGCATACAATGGCAAGCCAATAGGTTAGGTTAGGGTGCAAAATTGACTTGCTCAGTTCAACCAACAACAAGCTACATTATCAACAATGGTATAGACATCAAAGAAACAACAATAAACAACATCAAAATGGATCAAATTGGCATGGGAATTCAAAGCAAAATCAAACAAAATTAAAGGGTGTGAATAGTGTTATGCATTTGGCCAAAGGTGAGGTTTTTCCCAAGGTTTCCAATTTCAATTCTAAAGCAATAGACATGTTAAATGATGCAATATAGACTCACCTAAGCTTCCAAAGTGCTTTGGAAAATTGATTTCCCACCAAAATCACCAAATGAGCCAATTAAGGCAACCTTGTCAAAACTTCAATTCTACATCAAATAAACCACCAATTAATTACTTATTCACATCCAATTAACATATTCTAACATCAATTAACAAAATCAAATACTAATTCATCAACCCCTTTCTTACAACTTCAAATAAGCTAAACAAATTAGGCATTCCTATCAATTAGCATCAATTGATGCAATCTAACTACAAATCCATCAAATTCAACCTAATTAACATCCAAATAAACCTTTAAATCAAACAAAACAATTTCTTACCTCAACTTGGATGATCCACCCGAATTGTTCTCTTCCAATTTCCTTGAATTTCTTTGCTCCTTTCTACAAATTGATGATGGAAATGAAGAGAACTAGGTTAATACTTAAGTTTTCTATCAATTTGCTTTAAGAAATTTGGAAGAAATGAAGAAGAAAATGGAGGGAGAAGAATGAGAAGGTGGTTCGGCCATGAAAGAGCAAGAAGAAGAAAATGAATTAAAATGACTAAATGTAAAATAAATAGAAAAATCCAAATGACAAATTACAACTAACTCCTTCAACTTTCATACATCACACTTTTGGTCCAAAATCTTCTGTAATTTATTCTGTCAATTTTGTCAGGAATTAGAATTCAAAGTGGGAAATAAATAAACTTATTTTAATTTATACTTGTTTATAAAAATGGTTCTGGAGTCATCCTGTAACCCCGACTGACCAATTTTCACTATTCACCTTAAACTTTCTTATATTTACGATTTTGCCATTAGTTACTTTTCAGTGTTCCTAAATGATTTTCACTTCTTTCTTTTTACCAAAATTACACATATTTTATGGTGATCTTTTACCCCTAGGTCAACTTCAGAAATTCTTTTGTTGACCGGACTGCTAATTTCTCGGTAGTGTTCCCGACACCGTCGCTTTCCGAAAAAGTAACAAGTTTGCTTTCTAACTGTGTCTCTAAAATTATTTCCCATCATTTCAAGACTTTTGAACCATAAACTGAGAATTAAATCATGCATGTGAGTTAGGAATTTATAGGGTATTACAGTAATACAATGGCATTTGCTCTTTTGATCTCTTTTTCCTTTATCTACTTGGCACCATACAGCTTCACTTCATGTCATTTTTCTTGATTTCAATATGAGTTCCAATTTCACATTAAACTTTGATATTAAAATCTTTCAAATATGTTAAACCTGTGATTTTTTAATGGTCATGATTTCTCATAGCTTAACCAATTCGAACAAATTTGTTAGCATAATTAACATATTGATATGTTTTATTTTCATCAAAATCAACATCAAACACAATGGAGTTCAACAGTAAACATATATAAATCATATGAAGCATCCAAACACAAAAGAAGCATGAAATAATATAAAAAAAAAAGACATGAAAATGCAAGAACAAAGGAGCAGGGTTGTGTGGATCTACTCTAGGGCCGCCTGCCTGGCCCTGTACAAGGGTCTGGTAGCCCTTGTAACAAGGGTTATCCCTCTATGTCTGTTTTAGTTATTTTGACGCAAGGGTGAATTAATTTCAGCACCCTTTCAAACCCAATTACTCAAATACATTAATTTCAATATTCAAAGTATCTTAATACATTATAAATAAGTTCAAATATGCATTAGATTCATAAGGTAACCAAATTTAAAGGTTAGTAGTGTTTTCCATGCCATGGTGACTTATGTTACAAAGAAGATATAAAATTCATACAAACTAAACTCAAAACATACATTCATCATGTATAATTTTTATTGCAAATGATCAACATTTCATACACATGAAAAATGTAATATTTATAAAATCATAGAAAAGAGATCATATGGATTGTCACCAATCCATATGATTATGCAAAGTTTCACATATTTAAAATTAAGAAAAAATAAACAAAAATGAAACTACCTAAATCTGGATACAACAAGCTCTCAGTGATTCGCCCTCTGGCTTTTATCTTTTTGATGATTTTGAAACAAATCCATATTCAAGTACTTCAAAGCTTGATTAGTTGCTAGTTTAGCGAGGTTGGTTGAATCAACTCTTGATTCAATTAAGTGTGCATCTTTTTCAAAGAGCACAATTAAGAACTTGATGTACTTCTTTGTGAGAATATTTAAAGAAAGAAAAGATAACTAGTATTCTAAATCAAGGTTTATTTAATTGTCTTCGATTAAAAACTTTAATTCAAAAGAAATTTCTTAATTTAAAAATAATTTTAAGATTTTAATTCAAAAGAAAACAAATTTTAATCTCAAAAGAATTTAATTCAAGAATTTTTCAAGTTCAATTTATTTTTCAAGTCTCTAAGTTTTAATTCCAATTTTTTTATCTAAAGTTTGACCTCTTTACAAGTGGAGGTGAAGGGGTATTTATAGGCTTCGAGAAACCCCTTCTTCCACTCCTAAATAGGAAGAATACTTGGTATGAAAAGTATTCTCTTATTTAGTTTAATTAGGTTCCAAAACAAGTTTTATTCCTAAATAAATTGTATAAAAACTTCTAAAATAGCTTTAGATTACTTCCATTTTAAAGAAAAACTTATTTTTTATTAAAATACTATAAAGAAACAAAGATTCAAATACTAATTAGGCACTAAAATAGGTTTAGAGGTCCCAAAATAGGAAAAAATCGGATCAAAGAGTGGTGGGACAGGCTCTGAACGACTCGTTAGGCCACCTTCAAGGCATAAGGCCTTGTGGCCTTATTGTAGTGTCGGGCGGCCCTAGATTTGGTCGTATGACCCTGGAGCAGGGCCATCCGGCCCTAAGGCAAGCACCGGCCTATAAGCCTTGTAACGTACGGGCCTGTCGGCCTCTCACGCACTAGATTTTCTTCCCAGGCCTTCGAACTTGGCCCGAAACTACCAAAAATGATTTTAAACAGTATTTTAACACTTTTTCTTAACACAATAATTCAAATCATCAATTTTCTGGCTTTAAAATTCTAGCAACCTTATTGCTAAAAAAAAGTCAAAGCAACCTTTTGACAAGCAACTTCATCTCGCATCTTGGTACTTGATGGCTCATCATTAGGCTTTGGCTCAAACTCAAGGTATATCAAAATTCAATGATGTAAAAATAAAAATACGTTGTAATCATATACTTTTGTATATATCATGTATATAGAACTTATAATCTTTGTATATCACATGCTTGTTAACAATATAGATATTTGTTTGGAAACATCAAATTGAGTGGGAGTTCCAATATTTTTGTAATACTATAACATATTTATTTGCATAATGAAATGAATTTAATGGTAATTGAACTTTCAATTACATATGATTGAGAACATAGTGAATTTTTTACTCTATGTCCTTAGTAAAGTTATCATTTTTATATTTTGCATTTGTGGTAAAATACTTATTTGAGTGTTAACAACGTACTTTTTGTCTCTTTTTCAAAGTTTACATATGTTTTTCAGTGGTCTTAAAAAGCCTATCACTGAGTTAAATAAATGAGGAAAGCTAGCAAAATTTTAGTATATGAAATTTTAAAATTAGATATGTTCTGAAAGAACAAGAAGTTCTAGAGGCAATTAACCATGTTTTGGATCATCCTAGTGAGGAGATATTGCTCAACATCTATGTGCAATAGAAGCATATCAAGTATAGAAAAAGGTTGATGTTGTTGCATAAGGTATCTTGGTAAAATCTATGAATGATGATTTGGCTTTTGAGTATAAAGCTTATCCTACAACACGTCAAATATAAGCGACCCTTAGTGAGAAATTTGGAGGCACTAGTGTATCAAGACTCAGACAATTAACTATTAAGTTTGATATTTATAAGAAGCATCATAGTCATACTATCAAGAAATATCTGAGGGAGATTTCTAATATGATTAGGAAGCTTAAGTCAACCGATCATTTTCTTATAGATGAACAATAAGTGCATGTTATCATTCATTCTCTTCCTAACAATTGGAAGCACATGAAAATGAACTTAACTCATAATGAAAGCATCAGGACTTTTGATGATGTTGCTTGCCATATATAACTAGAAGAAGAACATCTTAGAGAAGTGAAAATTCTATGAAACACTTATGTTACTAAATCAAGCTCCCATCAAACTTTTGGCAAAAAGTGAAAGCCTTGTTAGAAGAAAAGAAAGGGAAAGAAAATTGAGTTTAAACATGAAAGAAATAAGGTTGATTCTAACAAAAGAAAGAAGTATGGAAATAAAAAGAATAAAATGAAAATGAAGTATTACAATTGTTGCAACCTAGGTCATTTTGCTAATTAGTGTACTAAGCCCAAAAAGGTAACACAATTTCCTACTTTTTAATACTATTGCTTTTATTTCTAATGTTGCGTTATTGTCTGATTCTATTCCTTCATGGATTTTAGTCTTAAGATCCAAAGACAATATAGCTAGAGATAGAAAAGAGTATGTTGAATATCGCCAGGTTCCTGCTGATACGCAGTGGATATATATAGGGAACAATGGATTAAATTGAAATAAAAGGTATTGACACTTGTAAATTGGTTTTACATAGTGGTTGCATACTTCTCCTACATGATGTCTTATACACTTCAGAAATTCAATGAAATCTTGTCTTTGTAGTCTCTTTGTTACTTTTGGGATATGATAAGTGTTACTTGTAAATTATACTATGGTACTGTATATTATGGTTATGCATGTATAAATGATGATTTTCTTATTTCAATTCTTATTATAATAATGTTAATGAAGGCATAAAGATTTGGCATGCTAGACTTGGTCACACTAGGCAAGATAGTATGAACACACTAGCTCGAGAAGGTTTGTTAAGTCTATTGGCTAGAATTGATCTACCCACTTATGCACATTGTTAGCTGGAAAAACAACTAGAAAACTAAAAGGTTAAAAGAGCTGAAAATCGACTGCAACGTATACATTATGACATATATGCTCCGATGAGTGTAAGAGCAAGACATGGTGCCTTGTACTTTATTACCTTTAATAATGACTTTACTCGTTGTGGTCATGTCTATCTGATTTCTCATAAATCTGAGGCTTTGGAGTGTTTCAGACTTTATATGAATCAAGCAGAGAATCAATTAGAAAGGAATATCAAAACTCCAAAGACTAATTGAGGAAATGATTATTTGTCTGAGTAATTCAAGTAACTGTGCAATGGTAAAGGTATAATGAGGCAGTTAATCATACCTGGAACTCCAAAACAAAATGGAGTTGTGAAAAAAAAGAAAAAAAAAACTCTTTTGGAAATGGTTTGGTCTGTGATGGCAAAGTAAATCTGCAATTTCATGATGGGGAGATGTTTTGTTAACAGCCACACATATTCTTGACTTTGTGCCTTCTAAATAAGTTCCTTCCATGCCTTATGAGCTATGGACTAGACGTCATCCTGACTTGAGTTCATTAAGACCATAAGATTTGCTACTTATGTTCATGACCCTTACAACAAGTATGGAAAATTGGGTCCAATTGAAAAGAAATATATCATTATAAGATATTCAAAAAATTCAAAATGATATGTGTTTCTAACTCAATTGGCAGATGGAACTATAACTGAATGTGAATCACAAGATGTCACAATTTTGGAGAATGTATTCCCTAGTAGAGGAGAAGTAAATAATGATGAAATTATTTATGAATGAGAAGATCCTGATTTTGGTAGTATACAAGATCTAAAAATGCAACAAAATATACTATACCTACTAAGGAAGTAGGGAGAGAATGTTTCCAGTAAATTGTTTTCACAAGAAACATAGTGGCATAGAAGTAAAAGAAAAAAGTATTCCTCGTCGACATTTTGAAATAGAGGGGAAAACTTTGACTATTACACCAGAAAATGATGAACCATAAATAATCTTAGAGGCTTTTTCTTCTCTGAACAAGATAAATGGAGAAAAGCCATGGAAAAAGAAATGGAATCCATAAAGGCAAATTAAGTATGGAACTTATTGATTTTAACTAGGATGTATATCAAATAGAAATAAATGGGTTTTAAAGATTAAATGAAAGGCAAATGGATCCATTGAAAAATATAAATCTCAACTACCGACAAAAGGTTATTCCCAATAAGAAGGTTAGGATTATGAAGAAACTTTTCACCGGTAGTGAGGTTTACATTATTTTAGCTGATTTTAGCCATAATAGCTCATTTGGATTTAGAATTACATTGTATGAAAGTTAAGGTTACATTTCTTAGCACGAGTTAGAAGAAGAAATCTATAGGAAACAACTTGTAGGATTTATTGTTAAAGACCAAGAATAATTGAAGAAGGCATAATCAATGTAGTGGTCATTTATGACTTCAAAATAATTAAAGAATATGTTTATGTGAAGCAATCTAATGACTACTTGTTATTTTTTCATTCTATGTAGATGACATTTTATTGGCTGAAAATAATGAAGCTTATTTGTTTGGCATAAAGGAGAGGTTATCTTCAAATTTTAAAATGAAAGATATAGAGGAAGCAAATTATATACTTGGTGTCAAAATCTGTAGAAATTATTCTAAAAGACTCTTATGTTTGTCATAAGAGTCTTATATATATAAGATTTTTGAACGATTTAACATGTCAACTTGTAGCCATATAGACACTTATGTTGCAAAAGGTGAATTGACAAATCTCAACATGGTCTTCAAACTCCATAAGAAAAGAAAACAATGTCTAGAATACCATATACTAATGTAGTAGGCATTCTTATATATGCAATGACGTAGACACAAAGAAATATATATTATGTCGTAGAATTTGTGACTCATTATCAATCTAATCATGTTCAAAGATATTGGAAGGTTGTGAAAAGAATTTTGAGGTATTTGAAAGGAACCACATAATACGCTCTGTATTATCAAGGATATGATTTGTACTTAAAAGGTAATACTGATACCGATTATAGAAAGACTTGGATGAATATAAATTGACACTAAGATATGTTTTTCTGCTTGATAGTGGAGCCATATCTTGGAGCAGTAAAAAATAAACCCGCACAGTTTTATCCTCAATAGAAGTAAAATTTGTATCATATTCTACTATAGTGCAAGAAGCTATTTGGTTGAGGAGATTTTTGGAACATTTAGAGGTTCGAAATCATAGTGGGAGGTCAATAACCATTTATTATGATAACCAAGTGACTTTAGCCTTCACTAAAGACCGCAATTATCATGGTTGAATAAAACATATCAGCACGAAATATGATCCCATTAAAGATATAGTCGCATAGGGTGAAATCAGTTTAGAATATATTTCTACATATTATATGATCGTTGACACTCTAAATTTGCAAATTTATTAATGAATATATGTATTTCATTATTTGTTATGCCATTGATAGTAAATACATATATACATATATATATATATGTATAGGCAATAGCCTTTAATATTTTTGTGAAACTCATAAAGTTGAGACTATAATCCTCATTAAAATGTTAAAATCACATTAAAATAGTTTAGGATAAGGTTGTTACATACTCTTTTTATGACCTGGATGAATATCTTCACTATTCATCATAGCCTATTTAAATATCAGAGATGAATTCTCAATTGTGAATGAGAGAAATGGAGAATTCAGGTAAATATTGAGATAGATTTAAACTAAGGTTTGTACGATGTTATTACCATTGAGAAAATGCCATATGCTCCTAATTGAGATAAGCACTTAAGATGTGTTTCATATCATATGCACTTTGACTAATAAGGATGGTGAGTGAATTAATCTCTACTTCCTCACTGTGAGACCTTTAAGGTTTCTCAATCTTTAGAAGTACCCCTATAATTTTGAAATTGCTCATTTGGGTAAATAACCCAAATGATAACTAAACTTTCATGTTTGTTCTAATTTGATCAAAAAATTATTACCGGTTAATTACCAAAATTTTCCAAAACTTTCAACTGTTGATCATTAGACTAAAAAGTCATCAGATTGACACATGTGGCATCCCAGTCAGTAGGAATTGATGACTGTGATTGTTATGTCAGTGCCACATGGCAAAAATTAACAAGTTAGCTGCCACATCATCCACTATATGAGAAAAATTAAATTTTTTTACCTAGCTCTTTTTCCTTCATCTGTGTGTTTTCGTCTTCTTTTATCAGCATCAATTTCACCATCTTTCATCAAATATAATTTACTATGCCCATTGAATAGCAATGGCTATTGTTTCCAAAGTTGCAATTATTGTTTGTAATTTACACATTTTATTTATGTCATAGGAAAATGAAAAAGCACTATATAGTACTTTCTTGTCCCTTTCTCGTCCCTTTCTCAGTTTCATCATCTAAAACATTCTAGAAACCATCTGAGATCCAATCTTACACTGACAATTAGAGATCCAATCTATTAACAAAAAAGAAAACGAAGAAATTTAAATACCCAGAAACTAAAATGCATTAATATCTTAAAAATGAAGAAATCTCAAATACCCAAAAATTAAAATAGCAGAAAATGAAAATAAAATAAAATGAAGAACAAATCTGACGATCCAAACGACAACACCAACAGTGAAGATAAGTAGAGACAAAAAGGCAAAAGGAAGGCCTAAAAGAAATCCCAAAGGCCTACAATTGTCGCACATACTTCTCTTTAATTCTGTTTCTTTCTTGATTTTGAAAAAAGTTTCTTTTTCTTGGTAGGTACTGCAGGATGAATCTCTCCTCCTCTGTTTCTCAATTTTCTTAATCTTTATCTACTCTTTTTTTTTCTTTTTTTTTCCTTTTTTTTTTTTTTTGCCAATTTATTTTTTCTTAAGAATCTTTATCTACTCTGAGATGTATAGATGATGTGGTAATCTTTCAATTCCTGAAAACATCCAATTATTTATGGGTTTGTTCATATTTTAAAGCAAGTAGTAGTGGTGCAAATGTTGATGTGGAAGAAGAACAAGGGGAGGTCAGGTTTACCATCCTCAAAACCTTGAATAAATGATCTAAAGAAAAGTGAAGTGTGGATCTAAGGTTACAGTGAGTTTGATGCTACGTGTGGTGAGATGAACAACACCCGATGATTAGGGTTATGGACAAAGGTGAGGCATCCCAATTTCTGCCAGTAAAGCAGCTCGCATTTTCTTGTTGTGCTTCAAAATTTGGACTTACAAGCACACCCAAGAGTTCCTAAGCCAACAACAACACAGCCTAATAAGAGAAATTCTTGTTAATGATCAACAACGTTGGCGGGGCCAAAGAATCTAACGGAGGTGTAAACAATTTCGAGTTCAATGGTGGCGATGGTGATGGTAGGGAGAGAAAAATTACAGGAAGAAGCGTTAATGGTTTCTTGGTGTGTAATGATAGAGAAACTGTTATCGGTTTGATTGGTAATACAAAGTAAATCGCTTGAAGGGTTTAGGGTTCCAAAAAGAATTGGTCCGATGAAAATTTTCTATTTTTCTCTCTTCACACGTGTCTATCATATAGTGGATGACATGTAAATTTTTACTGCTTTGGAAGCTCCACAATCCATTATCCATCTGTCTTTCATGGCATGTGACGTGGCGTATGTCGTGGCACTTTTTCTTCATGTGACATGCTACATCATCAACAGTTGCTTATTAGAATGTCACATCAGTCAATTCGGTGACTTTTTGATCTAGTAATCAACTGATGAAATTTTTATAAATTTTTTGTGATTATTCAGTAATAATTTTTCAGTTAGTTATTAATTTAGAATAGTGATCACCCAGGTCATTTACGCCATTGAGATCATATTTTCAATATTCGCTACTTTTAACATGTTATTCATAACCATTAATAATTCAATCTAATGAAGTATGTTTAGGAAAACAATTAAGTTAAGATCAGTAAATTTTAGTTCAAAAAGACTTAATGGTATAATTACATCTTACTATTTATCAATTGATCGGTTAAATCATTCATATGGGACAAACACATAATTGTAAATATATAATATTATAAAAGTTAATTATGCTCTTTATGATAAATCGTAAATGTGAGGGATCAGAGTTACTTGAATTGATATAATTATACAAGTCTGGGACACTGCAAGTTATATGTATCTTAAAGGATTGGATCACGAATAATTAAGTATCCATAACAGATGCATGACTTTAGTACTCTACAATGCTTACTGGTCACATCACTTATTTTCCAAGTATGAAGATATTGGAAAGATGTTATGAAATGTTGATACTATCATGTGTAAGCGAAAGATGTTGATAGCTAGTTTTGGGTGGGTGGACACGCATCATGGGTTAGCCCAAATCCAACCCAATTATGTGTTATATATATATATATATATAAGAAAGCTAAAATCTTGACAGCTATGTATTTAATAAGCTTATTCATATGTCATGTGATGGCATGAAAGCAAGCATAAATATATTAACATGCACTTGTTAAATAAGGTGGGGAACGAAACTGAATTCAAAAGGCAATATCGATTTTTGTTTTTAAGAATATATATGCATAATGTTAGTGAAGAACAAAAGATTTTATATTATTGCTTATGCATCTTTTCTTCTATGTGTGAAATTTGAGTGATTGATAATAGCTCTAGTCTGACTGTGATTATAGTTTGACCTAAAATTAGCATGATTTTCAAATTCAATTCGATTTTAGAATTGGTGAAAGCAAAGGATTAAAAAATCAAAGGTTTATCCAAAATCGAACCTGTCAAATTGAAATTAAATCTAGAGTAATTAAATTAATATATTTTTAATATTTATTATTTATATGTTAAAAATAAATATAATGCACGTATAACTAGAAAAATAATAAATTATCATCGTAAATATATAGCAATTTTAAATGTTTAATATGGTTCCTTTTTATTATATGCGGGCGTTTTAGGGTATCCAAACTACTTGAAGTTACAGTGGTTAGTATGTGGATTATCATATTTATTGATTCTAGAAAGACTTTGGAAAGTAATCTCCTGCATTTTGCATTTTATACTAGTTAGTGAGTTTCATAACAACACAAAGCACTAAAGTAAAATATAACTTTTTAAAAAAATTCCTAACCACTTGATTATAAAAGAAGGGTAAAATATTATTTAGCCTTTGACTTTTAGTGAAATTAATATTTGGACCTCAGTTTTTCAGAAAGTAGCTATTGGATCCCTGATATTTGATTCCGTCACAAAAAATTGTCATTCCATCTATTTTGACCATTAAATACCGTGAAAAGGACAAAAATACCCTCATTTTCCATTTAATTTTCTTTTCTATACCATTCCATTAACCTTTCATCAAATTTTCTTCACTTTTCATCACTATCAAATCATTTATTCTCCATACAATTTCATCAATCACAATATCCACACACAAATTTTCCTTCCTTGAACTTTAATAAAGCAAACTTTACACAATTAATTAATTTATTAACTAATTAACAAAAAAATAAAAATAAAAAACTTCACAAAACAAAGAAAAAACATAAAAATATTTAAATGTGAGTTTTCTACATATGAAAATGGAAACACGATGAAGGAAAATGAAAAAAAAAAAAAAAGATGAAAGAAAATAGAAATACGTTGGGGATGAGGGTATTTTGGGAATATAAGTTATTTTATTTTTATTTTTAATTTTTTTAATTTATTTAATGGAAATCTAAAAAAAAATGATAAAAGGACCATTTTGTGTGATGGAATAAAAAATTAGGAATCCAATAGCTACTTTTTGAAAAAAACGATGACCCAAGTATTAATTTCACTAAAAGTTAGAAACTAAATAGTATTTTACCCATAAAAGAATGATGTTATGAAATTAAAAATACATGGATTTTTTATCTCCACGATCACCTTATCCATTTTTTCTTATGGGATTCAGTTTCCTCCACCATTGACACCTAATTTTGCATTTTCACCTATGGCTAGTCAACAATGAGCTAAACGTACCAGAGAAGCGAAGATCCTTGAGATTACGAAGGCATGAAACGTCCTTACCGAAAGCCCTTTGAAAAAAGATGGTTGGAGCCAGATCGCCGCCATCTATGTATTTGTTACACTTGTTTGTTTGTAGACGACAATGATGGGAGTAAAGAAAAATGGAGAGGTTTTAAATTGGGCCAAAAATGGCAACGTTTGTGTGTTTGTTGACTTGATCTGCTCAAATTACTTGGTCCGGGTCATCCGAGATCACCGGATACCCGGTCGGGTTACCAAGTTTAGTCTCAAGTTTTGGAGGCCGAGTTTTTAGGATGGACCGGTTCGATCAGTAGATAGATTCATAATTTTTTTATTGAATCAACCGGACTGGTCTGATTTTCAAAACATTGAAAATTAGTGATACAATTAAAGTTAGGAAGGAAAGTATTGTGAGTTTTTAAATTCTTACTTTAGATTTTATCAGTTCAGTAGTTGTGAATGAAGTTAAGCATTTTTCTAATTCCTCCACCTTTCACTCTTCATCTTTGTCATAGTTTAAGAAAATATGATTTTGGAGATATGTGACTTTAATTATTAATTCCTTAATTACTATAGGATTTTGATTCTGATTATGGTTAAGATTTTTGTGCCAATCATTTGTTTAAATTTGAGTTTAGTTTTGTTTGGTTAATAGTTTTAAAGATTGTTTTTCTTATAATTTTTTTTGGCAAAAAGAAAAGGTAGAGATGAAAATTTTAAATTTGTATGATGGTCATTTTAATCATTTCACTAATATTTTAACAGTGAAAAAAAAATAGAACTAATAAATTTAACGAAAATAAAAATAAAAAATAATTTAATTTATTATTTTTTTAAAAAAATCACTTTATTAATATGTTAAAATTTTATAGAGGAAATAATAATTTATTTTTTACATAAATAAAACGAGAAATTATTAGATAAAATGGGAGTATGTTTTTTCTACTCATATAAAATGTGATTAAAGTGGAAACATATTCATGTGGGTTCACTTTTATGTAAATAGAAGAAATATATTTCTGTCATACTTAATAATTTCTCAAATAAAATTATGCTATATGAAATTAGTGGCCTCGTAGTTAATGAAATTAGTTGAGGAAATTACACCCAGTATGGTGTTTTTTATTTTATTTACAAAATTACTACTGTTTTTATTTTTTTATTTTTTATGACTTTTCATCTTTTTTTTTTTTTATTTTACAATCTTCATTTTCTCTTCTCATTCTCATTTGTTCCTGTCATTATTCAAGCTTTCCTCACCAGCAACATTACCATTAGTACCAAAACTTTTATAATCTCTCGCAAAACCTTACTATTACAGGACGAAAAAGCCATATAAGACTTGATTTCACTTTGATTTTGAGTCTCCTCCTTCTTATTCCTGAGTGGAAACCCAATTTTGTTGATGTTGTTCTGGTGATTCATTTAGTTGCTTGGGTTTTTCTATTTCTAAGTTTGGATTCTTAGTCGATTTTGGGTTTCATTTTCTTTTCGATTCATTGTTTAACTATTCGATGGGTTTTGTTTGCTGGGTTTTGTTTCAAAATTTCATTTATCTAGATTCATAGCTAGTCTGATTTCCACCTGAGGGGTTTAGTTCTATCACAGTTTCATTTTTGGGTTTTTATTTACTGTTTGGTTTGGGTATGGTTTCAATATCTTTGCTCTAGAGATTTTATTTGGATTGCTTGTTGTTTGATTGTTCAAACTCGATTTAGCTCTGTTTGGTGTTTTCAGTGCATCATTGAGTTCTCACTTGTTGTTCTTAGCGATTTGTAGTTTCAGTGTTTCGATTCTATCACTGAGTTTATTTACTGATTTGTTTCTTGGGTCCGGTTCTCCATCTGTGGATTGCGTCGGTATCTTATTTCATTTTCTCTAGTTATTCTTATTAAAGTTCAGAAGGAATAAAATGAAGGTGACAATGGTGCATGCAAATCTAATCCCTTTATTTGCTCCAGTAGGAACTGATTATATAATTATACATAATAGATGTCAGATATATGTTGGGTATATTTCGGGTAAAAGTCCCTTTGGCAACCAAGAGGGGGGGTTAATTGGTTGGAATGACAAATTAAGGGTAAATTAAAAATTAATAAAATGAAGGAAGGAAGAGAAAAATCAAACACAAGAATTTTATAGTGGTTCGGTCAACACTTGCCTACGTCCATTCCTTAATGTCACGACCCACTTTTGGATCGCGACGGTCGTGACAGTCCTAGGGCACAGGTAGACTTAAGGTCACTGGAAATCCATAAAACCCATGAACAATCCATTTGTTAATCATTCAATCAATTTTAATTCATTCATCAATGCTTAAATCCCATTTATTACTTATAAATTTTACAGAAATTTTATCAGAGTTTCCTTTGTAATTTTAATACTATTCCAGACCCAAAATCGAGTCTTTCAAAAATTACACAGTCTGCACTAAAATTATTTTTATACTCCCAATAATTTTTCAACTTTATACCCTCAACTTCACAATTTCACAAACATACATAGCACTTCTAAATCTCTTTTAAAACATGTAAATTTGATTTTATCATATTTCAGTATCACTGTCTCTATCACTTCACTATCATTGTCATTATCAATCATTATAGATTACATATTGCAAAATTTTTTATGCTACTGAATTGTCAATTATTTCAATGTTCATACATCATTTTAGTACTCAATTTTCTAATTAAACACAGTACCATGGAGCTTTAAGAATTATCACTAATGACCTTTAACAAATACAATTCTATCTCGATGTACTTGACATCCCAAGTCAGAAAAGAAATTGACTTGGAATCAGCTTCCTCTATCTCATCCCTGTAAAAATTATAAACTACTACTTGGTGAGTATAAAATACTCAGTAAGTATGTATACATCATTATATGTGAGACATAAGTATATGGTAATAGAAATATCAATGGTAAGCAATAAGATATAAGTTTGGAATCAATGATCAGGTAAACAATACTCGTATCATGTAGATAAGACAGATAAAGGGTATGGACTATATGTAAACATACAGTCTCCAGTAGTATCAGTATAGACTATATACGAACATACAGTCTCCAGTCATATCTATATCAGTAAGCATAAGGATGATCAGACCCTATGGATAGGACCAATAACTCTTCCCAGCTAGGGCATCAATAATCAATGTGCACATTACCGACAGTATGTACCCACTACCCTGTCGAAGAGACAGCTCTGTCAAATCCACATGTAAATAGGCCAATGGAAATCAATAATAATATCAAGTATGCATTAAGAATATTTCGGTACAATGGCTTTCGATACACAGGTTTACTTATTAATCAGTACATAAAAGGCATTTCAATATCAATAGCAATCAATGAATATGGATAAATTTCAATCTTTAGGAAGATCAAAAAATGATCAACAATAACAAAATGACATTTAATCAAGAATGAAACATACTCATTGGATCAACAAATCAAAATATGGGTATGCATAATGATGTATACATTACTCACCTTAGCTTATGACTTGAACATTTTCCTTTTTCCTTTATCCTTGATTCTTTGCCTTATCTCTTATGGTACCCATCATGTCTCTTATTCATTCTTGACTCTACATATCTAATTAATTTCTATTTAGATACTACTTAACATAAACTTACATTACTTATATTTATATTAAAGAAAATTCCTCAAATTTTCAAGTTACTAAGGTTTTTCTATGCAAAATTCTTTACTGGCAGCCTGTGTTTTATTACACATATCTCTCTCTACAATTATCCAATTGCTTCAATTCTTATTCCTAATTAAACTTAACATATATTTTTATAATATATTTAAATTTCACATTAAAATCATTACTACATAATTTATGGTGTTAATTTAAACTTACTATTACAACCAGTCCTGCTGCCTGCATTCTGCCTACAAATCTTATTCTGGCAGATTTTGTTCTTTTACTAATAACTCAAACAATACTTAACCAATTACTTTAATTCCTCTTCATATTGAAAATAGACACATAATATTATAACATATCCAAATTTTATAATTTTTGGATCACTGTACAATTATTAGTGAATTTCTAAAATTAACCTACTGCCCTTAAATCTCTATCCAGACATACCCTGTTTCCATACATATAATTAATTTCGTACTCATCCAATTATAAAACCATCTTACAGTTATTTAGATAACACATATATGATCATCTTTTATGTTTAACACTTTCTCTAATTCAGAATTTAAGGTCCTTATATTAATATAATTTTATAACCGATATTCTGTTAAATAGTCAATCCGGGCAGATTACACTAATGACCTAATATCTCATAAACCACAAATCCAATTGAAAAACCCTTTTAAAGTATTATATATAATATATAAATGAGCACTTTTTATGTTTAACACTTCTTCTAATTCTGTCTCTATCAGTCTTTACAATAAAAATACAGTAGTATTTTTTAGAAAACCTAATTCCAAGTCAGTCACAGTTTTTACTCAAGAACTCTTTCCTCAATTCGAATTTTCCAAATTCCTTTTACAGAAATCCATAACATATTTATATACAACTTTCATGTTTTAACCATCTTCAAATTCAGTCATTAGAATTTTGGAATAATAGCCAAAAAATACTGCCTCAAATCTGATTTTAAAAACTATATTAACCCTAGCTCATTCTTTACATTTTTAACTTAATTACCTCAATTATTTGCCAAATCAAACCTTATAACTCTTAAATACAATTAAAAATGATAATTTTAAAATCATTACCTCAAGTCAAAATACTTGAATCCCACCTCCTTTTACTCCACCAAAAGCTTAAACACTATTTTTCTATCATATTTTCTTCATAAGCTACTTCCTTCTTCACTTCTCTAGCTATTTTTGGTTGAATTCTTTGGAAAGGTTGGAAGACTTATTTTTAGTTGTTTGTCTTCCCTTTGGTTCGGTTCTCCTCTCCAAAAAATGGCAGCCAATATATCCTTATCATCTTTATATACACCAAAAGCCAACAAAAAAAAAATTAAAGATAAAGACAAATTGAAATTTCTAAATTTTAAGCTTACTTGGCAACTTTTTCATTAATTGATAAAAAATTAATTAATTTCTATCACAAAAATCATTCCCCCACTACCATGGCCGGCCACCTTGGCTGATTTCTAGAATGAGTGGGTCCCATAACTTTATTTAATTGCACTTTTGACCCAAAATTTTTCTTATTTGCATTTTTGACCCCAAAACTTTATGTAATTTATTATGTCTATTATGTTTAGATTCAACCTTAAGTGTGGGGAGTGAAATACCTTATTTTAAGTTGTTATATCCTTTAAAAATAGTTATGGGTCATTTCTGGATCCCAGACAGTGAATTTCCAAAATTGCCCCCAAAGTTACTTTTATTTACAATTTTACCATTACTCTTATTTTCAGTGTTCCAAAATATTTTACAACTCTTTCTTTTCACCATAATTTCATATAAAATTAACTTATTTCATCCCCCCAAGTCTGAGTCAAAAATTCTTAATTTAGCCGAACTGCTATTTTCCCGGCAGTGTTTCCAACACTGACGATTTCTGGAAAAGTATTTCATTTGTATTCTAACTGTGTCTCTAAAATTATTTCTAATCATTTCAATGCTTTTAAACCATAAACTGATAATCAATTCATGCATACAAGATGGGGCTTCTTAGGGTATTACACTCAATATCACACTTGAGTATTTTACTTGATCATTTTATAGATGTAAAATCAAACTCAAGTTTTTACACTCACATTCAAACCTTTCAAAGTATTTTTAAAGGCTCATACTTCAAATTTTCACAAATGTTTTATCAAAAACTCACACTTAAATCTATACAAGTGTTTTACTAAAACTCACACTCAAACCCTTAAGAATTGCAAGAGATGAAAAGAAAAAAATCATCTTTAACTTTTTCTCAACTCTCAAATAATCAATGAGTAGCAGTTGGACCTTCTAGACTTCTTAGTAGCAGCTGCGACTAATTGGTAGCGGGTGCAATTTTATTTCTTCATATCTTGAGATATACAACTCCAAATCATACTCTGTTTTTTTATTAGAAACTTTCAGATATCTACTACAATTTTGTAGTTTATGATAACTTCAAAATCACCCATTTTAATACTCTAAAAAATCTAAATATTTTATTGCTTAAATCTGCATGGCAGTTTGAGTATGCTTCACTAATTTTTCAATTTCTCCTTCTGTAGAAATCAGAATTACTTGATTCTTTTTCCATATGAAAGTAGACATCCAGAGCTTCAATTATATAAAATATCATATTCAAATTCTTCTTCTATAATTTCTAGTAATATTTTAAATTTACCCAACTATTTTATCCTAGTCTATCAGCTTGAGTATAATTCATTTAAAAATTCATATCTCCCTTTTCCAATGTCCAATGCTCAATCTAATTTATGTTCCTAAAATTAGACATTTATATATTTTCATCCATATATAGTTCATTATCTAAATCAATCTATACAAATGCAGCATTTGATTGAACTTGCTTATTCATTGGATGTGTTAAACTTATGTTTTGACAATGGTTATGATTTCTCATACTTTAAACAACTTAAACAAAATTGTTAGCAAAAATAACACAATTAATATGTTTTGTTATCATCAAAATTAACAATAAATCCAAAGGGTCCAACATTGGGTACATGTTAATATATGTCATATATATGTTTAGTATATTTCGAATATATGTGGTATATATTGAGTATATTTCAAGTATATGTCAGATGTATGTTGAGTATATTTCGGATATATGTAGTATATGTTAAGTATATTTCGGGTATGTATTGGTATATGTCATAAAAAGATAAATATTTTATGTCGGAATACGTAAATCTGCAAAAATTTTGCTTTGATGGTATTTTTGCAAATGAAATTTATTTTTTTGGTATTTTTGTAAAAACCCCAAATTAGTTTCTATAATCAGCTGAAATTGATTTGGGCTTAATAAGGATTAGGACCTTTTATATAGCTGATATTAATTACGAATTGAGATGCTCAATAATTCAATAAAAATAAATTAATGTCGACATAGAATGGTTTAAAATATTTAGCCTAACAAATAGCTTTTATTGAATCAAATTTTGTAAAATATTATTTGGACAGTTTAACTACTCTTAAAAAAAAAAATTGTTCGATTGATTTGGTATCTTTTCAAACACTATGATGGAATTAATTTAAATATTTTTTCAAAATTGTTCCTAATTGAATTATGAACTGAATAATATAATATATGTTGATAAAAAAAATTAAATTATTTATAAAAGGAAAGAGAAGAAATGATTTGTGCTATATAATACAATTGAGTTAAATAAAATAATTCACTATAAGAGAGCTTTGAAAGGTTTACCTATCACTTTTATAAATCATACTAATTTTAATTAAACGCAACGTTTTTGAAAACAATAATAAATATGAAATTTTTGGTAAAATAGAAAAAGAATTATTCAAGGAAACTCCAATAACTCTGAATTATGGAAAATTTTTATTTGGGTCACCCATTTGATGATGAGATTTTTTTTTCATATAAAAAGTAAACAAAATTGATTCAAACAACATCTACTCATAAAAACTATTTTCAAACCAATTTATGTAACATCTAAAATGAGTTTTTCTTATGGGGAAAAAGCAATTTTAGGGTATTAAATTAATAGTTTAATAGTGGAGTATTTGTTTCGTAATAAAGAAAATCAGGAGTTTAAAGTAAGTATATTGTTGTTTAAATAAGTTACAAAGTCTATTATTTTGTTTCAAAAACTCTCCCACTAATTTTTAGTTTAAATATTTAACACAATTTAATAATAATTGTAAGAGTTATTATATTATACTTAAAATTAAGCTACCCAAGTCCTAAGAAAATTAAGCTACCCAAGTCCTAAGATCTAATCCTGCATGTTTAACCTAATTAAGCTAAGCGGAGGCTGTAGATCTATTTATATGAAAGCAAGTAATTTTTACGTATGCCCTTTTGACATTTAACACAAGGCCAAAGCCTAAATCCAGAAATAGCAAGTGTCGGCTTGAGCCTATCAAAGTAGTTGGAGTTGAAAAAGACAACACAACAGTTAACAACGAAAGTGAAACTACTCATCTTGAAATGGGATACCAATCTTTGCATCAATTGTATTCAAAAATTAAAAATTGCCCCTCCAACTTCCATATATGGCAAAAAAAAAATTTTTTTTCTAAAATGATAGTGTTTGTTGAGCTTTATTATTGATATAAATAAGTCGAATTATTTATAAGTTAATCAATCTAATTTAATCTAACTTATAAAATACTATTGAAATTAGTTTTTATAACTTGTAAAATATTATTGAAATTAATTTTTATGCTCAAACTCAAATTGTTCAAATAGAAACTCAAATTAAATATTATAATTTTACACAGACAAAATTCTAATTGAATATCTTTGCTTTTATTCTTTGATTCTTAGTTTTCCTTGACAAACTGTATTTTGACATCCTCGGATTCTATGAACAGAAGCTGGCCTGCAGAGTCAAATTGACCCATGGTGTTAAGTGTTAACAATGCTAAGTTTAGAAAACGGCTAGCTTCAGCGGAGAGCCTGATTATAGTCTTGGAAATGGAAATTTTTGTAAATGAAATGAGATAGCCAGCTCGAAGCAGCAAAGCATAAGATTGGCATGGCGACTAGTGCAACCCTTGTAGCTGCCGATATTACAGTCTCCTTTGTTGCAACAACAATTCCTACTTAAGCAATGGAGATTATCTGCAATAAGAACTGCACTGAGACCTTTATAAGCAGCATTACAACTGCTGCAATTCACCACGAGATCAGTCCCTGAAACAAGCCATGAACAAAATTTGAATCATGTACGAGTTAGGGTTATTTCAATTTCAATGGCTTCTCATAGGGTGAAGTCAGACCGACCAAATTAATCAAATCGATTAAATCAATTCAAAATCGATGATTTTACAGTTTGTTTAATTTTGTTTAATTTAAAAATTAGAGTAAACTGAAAGTTCGATTTGATTTGTGGTTTGATTTTTTTTTCTCGATTTTAAATCTATCAAACCAAATATATATATATATATATTGCTTTTCTGCTATTATTACAATTAAATATATTTGATTTGATTTTATGTACAACCATAATTTTTTAATCTAATATTAATTTAAAATTAAAAAAATGATTACACATGAAATTTAGTTAAAAATAAATAAAAAATAGTCTAATTCTTGAAAAAAATACAAATTTTAGATATGTTAATTAATAGAATATACAAGTTTTATGTTATACAATGTTGAACAATTTTTAAAATTTTTTATTACCAATATTTTATCGATATTTTTTTTCTAAATTTATAATAAAAAAAAATAGTTTGAAACTGATAAATCGAAAGTATTTAAACCGAACCAAACTGATAAATTGACTATAATGATAATTTAGTTTGGTTTGAAAATTTTTCAAATAAAAAAAATTAATTTAATTTAATAATAATCATTTAAACCGATCAAATCAAATCAATGTCACCTGTAGTTTCTCACTATGAAATGAAGCATTAGTTTCATTAATAAAATAATAATAAAAAAAAAAATAAAAGAAACGAAGCATTACACTTTCAGGTTTCAATAGTCATGATACGAGAGCTCATTCTACAATTTTTCTTTACACTAATAGATAAGAAAATTTTCATCCAGTATCAATAAAGGATACAATATTTTTTCTGCTAACAGGAAAATTAAGAGTTGGTTAAACATTTTGTTAACTGATTTTATATGACAATTTAATTCCGTCCATCAGCTGTTCTTTAGGAGTTGGTGGAAGAGCTCCATTAAATTTGCTTCCCTATTCAACTTGATCACCTGAACATTCCTCAGTCATTCTGAAGGCAATCACATTGTTGGTAGAAAACACAGGTAAAATTTCATAAGAAATTCCAAAATCTTAACCCAAGTCAGGGTAATTTACACTAATGATCCTTAAATTATAGGTAAAATTTTAGTAGTCACATACATTTTTATTTTTATTATTAAAGATACTAAACAAATTAAAAAATTTTAATACAGTTTTCAGGTAAAATTTCAATCGGATTTATTGTTATGGCCGACAAACTTCTTAATCCGATGCTGACTCACTAAAAAAATTAGACAAATATGACAAGTCAGCCCACTCACTTTCCAGATGCCACGTCAACTAGACCCATTGAACCTTTCCATTGGTAACAAATCATATTGAAACCCTAGATTCCAAAAACTTCATGAAATACCTAAAACATAATGCAAAATTTTCATCTTTTGTCCCAAAATTTTCATTTTTAATAGGAGACTTTGGTTTTGTTTTGAAACCCCACAATTTCTTTTTCATTCTTCCTCCTGAAATTTCCATTCCTTTTTCACTATTACGTTCAAAATTAGAATTCCCATAATTCCTTTTTCACTTTTACATTCAGAATCAGAAACCCCAAATTAGATAATTGTGTCGAAAGTCCCGAGTCATACCGAGTTCCTTTCTAGTTCGTATCTCCTATCTCCGCTGCATATTGACCCCACCATCTTTGTTGTACTCCTCTGTAATGTTTTTTCTCTTCAATAGCAGGAACACTTGTATTTCTCTAGACTAGTTGTTGGTTCGGTTTAATTGAGAAAGTAATTGAGTTGGCTTTGAATCAAAATCAAAGAAATCATTATTCAATTGAGAAATATTTTTATTGTTTTGATTCAAATTTAAATTCTAAATGAGATGGATTTGAGGTTTTGATTCAAACTGTTAATATTTTCTAGTGAAATCGAGAGATTTTGTAGTTGTGCTATGGATTTAAGGTTTAGCTTCATTGATATGGTTGTTATATTCTCGTATATGACCATCGATAATTGTGTTTATGTGTTGATTTTTTCATGATTCCAGCTCTGAAAATCTTCCATTTCAATCTTAATTTTTCTACTTCTTAACCCTAAATTTCCAATTTTATCAAGTTGCAACTCATTTTAGATCTCAAATCTTTCTATTTTATTATGGAAAAGGTCAAGTGCCGCGACTATTTTGATTATTTTATTGTAAAAGCAATAAACTCATTTTCAAATGTCTAACTTGTTAAATATTCTGGATATGAAATGAAATGTAATGGCTCTGATATTTCTTTCTTTAATTCAGGTTCCTTTCCCACCAATGGATTTTTTACTTGAGTTTTTGGGAAATTCAGGAAGAGTTGGATTAAATTAGTTGGGTTGAATGCTGACGTGGTGCCTTGAAGAGTTGGGCAATGCTGACGTGGTACCTGAAAAGTGAATGAACTGATATCAGACCTTTTTTTTTATTTTTAATGAGTCAATATCTGAATGATTTATGAATTTATCGGTCATGTCAATAAATTCGTTTGAAATTTATTCTGAAAATATGTATGTGCGCACGCGCGTGCGCATATTAAAATTTTATCTACGACACCCAAGTCATAAGAGAAGTAACCTTTGTCTCCAACAGGGCTATAAACGAAATTTATTCTGAAAATATCTGTGTGTATGTGTGTGCATATTAAAATTTTATCTACGACACCCAAGTCATAAGAGAAGTAAACTTTGTCTCTAACTGGACTAGGAATATAGCATCTCATTGTTGGAAAAAGACTAGCAATCAAATGACATTTCGAAATCACGTTAACCATATCTTCTGATGCATAACATTTAGTCAATGACCTAAATCGGTAAGAGCAAGTCACATCTAAGAACTTCCATAAACTAATCAGACCATTCAATATCTGATAACCAACGGATTTCTCGAGGAATTCTGGCTCAACAACATCGTTGGGTGCTAAAGAATTACCTCGCTCGTATTCCACTCTCACCTTGTCATCAAACGAAATCCTCTTGTCAATAAACTAGTAGCAAAAGTTTTGACAATAGTTACCCTACCCCCCACATCCTCTTCCCACCACAGCTAGGAAAAAATCCAGCAATCTCCCCTCATATGGCCCACGATCCCTTGGCCAATCATACCCCCCTTATCAGGAGATAAATTCAACACCAATATAATATTTTGTATTTTTAAAGCATGGTATTATTAATATCAAATCCAAACATTTAAAAACTTTGAGAGTAAATATATCATATTTGTCACTTGATTTCAATATATTTATTAAGCATCACTGAAGAAACGAGACTAAACATTTCCCCACAATTTTTGAATAAAGCACAAAAGAAATATCCACCTCCATATCCATAAACAAGACCAAATTCTTCTTAAACACGTATTATCATCAACATCTACCCATATAAACAAATATCATAAATTTCTAACCACAGCAGAAAGTTAAGCACTATTCACTAAAAATTAAATAAATCTTACATCATTTTCCCAGTTTCAAATAAGAGCAGACAATTTTAGATTCATCAAGTTTGTAAACCCTCTCCATTACCTATTGCGGCTCAGTTCTTAGTGCATGATCTAAATCAGCAATCAGATCATTTGCGTCCTCTATCCCCACAGAGATACGGATAAGGTCTTCGGTCAGACCTCTGGCTTCTCGAACTGCTGCTGGTATACTCGCATGGGACATAAAGCAGGGCATGCTTATAAGGGACTTAACACTCCCTACAGTATGACAATCACACAGTTAATAGCCTGTAACCAAAATATAAGTTCTAACGTATCCAATGATTGCACCTGATCCTCCGTTGTAATTATCACATCGATGTATCAAAAAGCATTACTTGAAACAAATACATTTAGTTTATCGAATTAATGTTGCAACATACAAAGTAGATCACGTGTCTATATTAATTTAATTTATCGATATTTTTTATTCTTTATTATTTTCACAAGCATAAAATATTTTACAATTACATGCAAATCTTAAGTTTGTTAATCTACTTGTGTCAATACATGTAAGGTCCAAATTAGCCTTAAACTTGTACTCCCTATGTAATTTAGAGAACTTTTCTTTTGTTCAATTAAACCAAATCTTTTCTTTCTTTTTTTTCTTTTCCACAAGTCAGGCTCCTACTGTCAATCAAATGTGTATTTAGAAAGTCATTTAATGCCACATCATCATTTTATTTTTTATTCTTTACTCTTTTTTTATATACATTTGGCATATGAAAGATCAAGGGAAGTCTTAATTAGATGAGAAATTAATAAAAGAAACGAAGTATAAAACCCTAGGCAATTCTGCCCATATTTGTCATTTAGTAATAAGGAATTCTTAGATGATATATATATATATATATATATCAGATGAGAAACGGGACAGGAATGAACAGCCATGTACAACTACCCCCTTGTGATTGTCCAAAACAAACATGTCACAGCTGACACAAGAATTTCACCAACAAATGAAGGTGAAGTTGGTGCTTACCATTAGCCAAGGCAAGTTCTTATACGTGATGTCCAAGTATTCAAAACAAACATCCCAGAAAATTCTCCATCCTCATCCACAGGAGGCAAATATTGAAAACCAAGTTAAGTGCCGATGTGTAAATATAGTATAGTATGGCTTAGGGACAATTTTAGTAATAAAAAAATATTAAACAGTCATCTTTTCTGTGACACGCACAAGGCATTTTGAAAAAGATAAAGAGGCCTGTTGTTATCTTCTTCAGTGTTTGTTTTTAAGTATTTGTTATATTTTTATATTTCTCCCAACTAATTTATTAATAATTAATTGGTTGTCATTATCCCCATCAATCAGAGAAAATAGAAAGTCTACAGTAAGAATCAAGAAAAGAATTCATACACCGCATTTGCATGTTTGTGTATACACATGCACGCATATATATACTGCCGCAACTATATGCTTGGAATTAAGTGGAAGATTCAAAGGTGTGCGACTTTTGCAGTTAAGAGATCTAAAGGTTTTCCTGTAATCAAAAGATCAACTTGTATGTAGTTTCCTTACTCCAGTAGCAGACACTCGTGAATGCTATTTTGAATCTCTATTTGTGTCAAAAGAGGATCTTATGACATATAACGCTTGCAAAAACATAAGATTTAGTACCTTGCAAAGAAAGATCTGATTCTTAAACCTCTGGTATCTCCAAATCTCTCTCTCTCTCTCTCTCTCTCCACACCACTGCATCTATCTTAGGAGTCTCATAATTTACACTTAATACCAAAAATGCATTACAGTCATGCATGAGCCTCGAATAGAAAGGATAATTACCAAAACTGACTGTTATACTGAAGTACTTGGTAGTCTCAACAATGTGCTTTGAGAGTGCCAGTGATCCAGTTAAAAAGCTAAGCACAGAACCTGCACCCTTTGCCTACAAAAGAGAAAAAAATAGTTTTCTTTTATCCGTGTAGTTTCAAACTGTAGTATTGATAAAAATTCATTTGGTGGCAGCACCTGAGAATAGTGCAAATCACGTCCAGGGTGATCATGAAGGCCAGCGTAGTAAACTTTCTTCACTCGTGGATGAGATGCAAGAAACTCAGCAATCTTCTGTGCATTTTCCTGGCAAACACAAAAGTAAAAAATTTGAAATTTGGAATCCCTATCACCAACTCCAAGTACTACTAAATCACAACATATAAAAGAGAGGGTGGAAGACAAAATTTGAAAAAAGGAAGATTTTCAACATCCTCCAATCAGATTAATTTGCCATCCACACCTTTGCAACCCCAGCAAACAGCAGTAGGCAGAACAAACAGTTGATAAAAACCCCTATATATAATTCATTAGTTCAAAAAGTTTCAAGGTCTGAACTCCTAAAACTAGGTAGCTAAAACTACTGGCTTTTGATAACTATCAACAATTGAAAGAGAATTGTATTCTTCTTATTCTATTACCAAACAATAATGTCAGCTTTATACACATAAACCTAGCAAAATAGGAAATCTAATCAAATTCCATGATTTATGATAATCTAATCTAATTCCATAATTAATGGGTTTTACAATAAAATAGGAAAGCTAATAATATATAAAATTATCTTCTAAAATAAGAAAACTAATAATATACAAAATTATCTCCTAAAATAGGATTTTCTCTACACTCCCCCTCAAGCTGGTGAATAGTTATTCTTCATTCCCAGCTTGGATATGATTGTCTGAAAATCTGAGCTGTTCAATCTTTTAGTTAAGACGTCTGCAAGTTGACCACGTGTGAGAACATAGGGTGTACATATCAATCCACTCTCTAACTTTTCCTTAATGAAATGTCTATCCACTTCAATATGTTTCATCCGGTCATGTTGTAATGGGTTATGAGCAATAGTGATTGCGGATTTGTTATCACAATAAAGTCTCATAGGACCATCCTATTTAATCCTCAAGTCTTCAAAAATAAACTTCAACCAAAGTAACTCACAAATGCCTTGAGCCATAGCCCGAAATTCAGCCTCTGCACTTAATTAAGCGACGACATTTTGCCTCTTACTCCTCCCAGTTACTAAATTCCCACCAAGAAAGGTACAATATCCTGAAGTTGACCTCCTATCAACAATTGACCCAGCATAGTCTGCATCAGTATATGCTTCTAGCACCAAACCTCCATTTCTTCTAAATAAAATACATTTTTCTAGTGTTCCTTTAAGGTATTGTAACACTCCATGAGCAGTTTGCAAGTGAATTTTCCTTGGATTGTGCATAAACTGACTAATTACGCTTACTGCATAGGCTGTATTTGACCTTGTGTGAGACAGATAAATGAGTTTTCCCACAAGCTTTTGATACATCTCCCTATTGACTGTGGCATCCTCCTCTACTATACCAAGTTTAAGACTAGGATCTATAGGAGTGCTTGCTGGTTTACATGCAGTTTTTCCGATTTCTTCAAAAAGATCCTTAATATACTTCTGTTGAAAGATAAAGATCCCTTGTCCAGAGTGTGCAACCTCAATCCCAAGGAAATATTTCAGACTTCCTAATGCCTTAATCTCAAACTCTTTAGCCAAGAACTTGCTCAACATCTGTTTTTCTGAATCATCATTTCCTGTTATTATTATGTCATCAACATACACTAAAAGAGCTGTAACTCCCCCTGAAGGAGAGAGTGATAAATAATGTATGATCTCCCTGACTTTGCTTATAACCACTTGCCAACATGACTTTAATAAACCTTCCAAACTATGCTCTTGATGATTGTTTGAGGCCGTACAAAGATTTTTTCAATCTACACACAGTATCAGTAGCCAAGTTCTTCCCATATCTTGTTGAAACCTCCATATATATCTCTTCTTCCAACTCCCTATGCAAGAAAGCATTATTGACGTCGAACTGTTGTAAATCTCAACCACAATTAACTACTAGTGACAATAATACTCTTACTGAGTTCATTTTTGCAACAGGAGCAAAGGTCTCCAAGTAATCAATCCCATATGTTTGAGAGTAACCTTTGGCTACCAAACCATGCCTTGTACCTCTCAATTGACCCGTCTGCTCTATACTTCACCGTGTATACTCGTTTACAGCCTACTGGTTTCTTTTGCGCTGGTAACTTCACCAATTCCCATGTCTTGTTTTTCTCTAATGCTTCCATTTCCACATTCATAGCTTGTTTCCACTTTTCATTGGATAAAGCCTCGGATAAGGTGATAGGGATGGTGATAGTGTTTAAGCTTATAAGGAAGGCTTG
>CANXYC010262765.1:0-12832 GCA_948193065.1 Aleurites moluccanus | reverse complement strand
AAATTATTACATTATTTTTAAAATATATTGAGAAATATAAATATTTTCATTTTTTGTTTGATTAATTAACTTTCTTGATAATAAAAAATATTTTATTTCAAAATAAAAATAAAAATAAATTATTTTATAACATGTAAAATTAAAAAATTTTATTATAATATTTCATTATATAAAAAATTATATATTTATTAAATATATTTTTTAGAATAATATTTAAAAAAAAAAAGAAAATATAGACAATAATATTTGTACATATTGAATGATATAATAATAAAAAAAATATATAAGAAAATGAAAAGTAAATTTTCATTTTTTATACTATGGAAATGGTAAGGATACATTCATGAGTGGCCTTGCCACTGTGCCGAGTCTGCATGGCCACTATGCCTACTCGGCATGGGTGGCCTTGGCCTTGCCGAGTCGGGCCGACTCGGTAAGGCCAAGGCCACTCATGCCGAGTCGGCACAGTGGCCATCATGCCGACTCGGCAAGGCCAAGGGCCCAATGCCGAGTCGCACAATGGCATTTGTTGCCGACTCGGCAAGGTCAAGGCCCAATGCCGAGTCACAACAGACACTTTTAATGCCGACTCAGCATTCTGGCCCCTGTATACCGACACGTAAAGAAAATATTATATCTCGGCACCAAAATCATTTTGACTCGGCACATATTTATGTAAAATTTTTTAATATTTAATATTACAAAATAGTAAAAATACTGTAGCGAATTGTTATCGATTAAAGCGGTCCGATTGGGCTGAGAAACCGGCACTGTGGTTTAGCTTTATTTAATAGTAAATATATATACATATTTGACTCGGCATAAAAATCTTCGAGTCGGCACATATTTACAAATTATTAATATATATATATTAGTAAGGCTAGAAAGAAATGATGAAAGAGGAAAAAATGACGGAGAAAGAAATATGGTATAGTATCAAATAATAAGGCCAGAAAGAAAATGAAATAGAAAATAAATGAAAAAGATAAAAGGAAAACTTGTTCACCCGGTAATCAATATTAAATTTATTATAGCCAATTTAAAAATAACTATTTCAAACTCAAGTAAACTTTACTTGAGTTTTACAAAATTATTAGGTAAAGTTTACTTGAGTTTTTCTCAAGTAACCATAGCAGACACCTTGACTAATGGGTTACTTAAACATTGACATTTAAAACTATTAGGTAGGATGTGATTTTGGTTTCTTACACAATAAGTACACTTTTAATATTATATTTTAATAAGATTCGCATGTAGGAATTGAATTATTTTCTCCCTAAGCTAAATTAAAAGATTTCTTTTCTTTTCTTGTTTCCTTCAAATATGTCTAATTTCTAGGAAATTTCTTGTTGAAATGTAAGAATTTGTGAGAGTATTTGTTGTAAAGTTCTTTTATTTTTTTTAGAAAATTATAATCTTGTCCAGTGTATGTGATATTATTACAGATATGTTATTATGCGACACAAAAATTTCTGTCACTAATAATATTTCAATTATGACGAGAGTTTTAAGTTATTATAAAATTTAAATTATTAAATATTTTAATCACAATAAAAAAATAATTTCTTGTAATATGAATCCCTTTTTAATAAAACGGAAATACTTTTTTACTAAGTTAATTTGGAGAAAAATGTGTATATGATCTATCAGTAAAAATCCTAAGTTTGATTCCCCTTTCCATTAGTAAAGTATACTTATTAATGTAAATGTATTTTAGAAAATATCTTAGGTAATTTCATCCTTTTTTTTTTGTTATAATATTGAATTATTGACATGATAGTTTAGTGTAATGATAAAAATTAAGAAAATTATATATATATTTTGAAAAAATCATTATATGAAAAATAAATTAGATATATTTTTTATGATAATAAGATATACACTCATTTAATACGATAATATATAATAATAATAATATGTGTTATAAAATAGGGTGTAAGTGAATATCAAAATAATCTTAAAAAAAATAAAAGGATTAAACATAAGAAAAGAGGGTTTTTGTTCCAATCATGGTATGTAGTACAATTATGTGCTAGTACTGCACATGCTTATCATATCAAATTCCAATCCAACTGACCCAACAACTGTTACATCAATTTATAAACAAAAGATTTTCTTTTTCTTTTTTTTGCTAAAATTTTGGATATTATCTTATATGTATTACTAGGCTCTAAGATAATCCTTGTAATTAATCGGTTAATGCAACAATTAAAGACGTGTTAACATTGGAAATCATGGGTTATGTACTGGTTTCTTTTGTTAATATCTGATAACTTGATATAATTAGATAAACACCGTCCACACTATAAATTAAAAATAAAAATATAATAAAAGGATCACTAATGAATTATACTCGATAATTGTTAAGTATACTTTAGAATTATGAAACGACTAATACTACAAAAAGTAGTATAATTAATGGTAAAATTTTTACACAGAAGTCAATTTCATTATCAAAAGCTAATATATAATATATAAAAGTAGGGATGAAGGTAAAAAATTATTTTTGAATGGACCGATAAAATTTTTTTAAATATAAAATCTGATTAGAATGAGTCAAATGAAAATTTGACTAAAAGTTAATAAAATTCTTTGTGCTGGGGACCTCAACCACCACATGCTTTTGTCCATGCATAAAAGTTTTTGCTAAAAATTAATATATAACGTAATATGAAAAATCATTATTAAGATGCTAATAAATAAAATATATATATTTTTTTTCTTTTTTTTTCTTTTTATGAGCATTAATATAAGAGGATTATTTATTGGTGAAATTTAAACCATCAACATATATATATAATAACAATTTTGTATACTTTTGACCATAAAAATATTTGTTGCCAATTATTCTTGTGATGTAATTGGAAAACTATTGGAGTCTAATTAAAATATTAAAAGAAAAAAGAAGGATTTTTTTTTCTGCCTAGCTATTTCATGGTATAATATGTAGCAAAGGATCTAGGGAATTAGAGAAGTACAAAGAATATAAAATGGTTAAAATGAATTGATTTTATGCTAGTGCTACACTCTCTAGTACATCAAGTTGTGCACTATAGTAGGACTGATATGGTCTCATTCCCAAGTACTATATCAGTATCTTATTCTTAAGATGTCTCTTATTATTATTCTTCAAAAGCTCCCCCAACTAAGATTACCTTCTTATCTTTACCATTTGAAAATTAAAAATGAAAAACAAAAAAGGTGCACTCTATCATGTGACTTGAAGAATTTGCTTAGATACTCATCCTTTCAAAATTTTCTATCAAATCATATACCTTTCACTTTCACCCATAAAGCGTGAAGAGACTAAACTCTCACTCTTTGATAAAGGCCTTTGTTTCCAAGACTGGCAAAGATTTCTTGACCTCCCTTATTGGTCACTTTGAGCCCTTAAATTGTAGGGCCACTTTACCCTTCTCTTTCTTTCTCTTTCTCTATCTATTTCTCAAACACAACACAATAAAATTTTTTATAAAGTTTTATGGTTCATGAACTAAGACCTTTAATTCAGTTTTCAATGATGGTAGGTCAAATGAAGTGAAAGTCACCTCCTCATTCTTAGAAATCAACCATTTGTCCTTTTAAACGTGTCTTCAAGTCTTCAACTGGAGATGGATAATTATATGCCCACCAATTTTTTAACTACCTTCTCTTAAGCACTAATGACTATTTGAATTTTTCGCCATGAGATTATAGCTTTTATTTGAATTATTTTTCATTAGTGAGATGTTATTGAAATTATTGAATGAAATGAGATCGGAGAAGGAATGAAATTCCCAACAGGATACGACAAAGAAAACAGGCGAAAACAAACATCTAATGAAATGATAATTATTGCATGTCTTGCTTTACAACTCAGAATTAGCAGTTCCATTTGCACGCCTTATTTATCATCCACTATATGATATTTAGCAACTAGTTTCAAACCAGCAGTCAATCAGATACAATCTGGCCTTAAATTAATTCCAGATAAGATAGTTACCAGTTACTTCAGCACAAACCAAGTGCGGTGACATTGTCCAAGGTTTACCTCAATTATACCATACAAATGTGTGAAATAAGCATTGAACTCAGGATCACAAAACATCCAAGGAAAAGTTTCCAGTAGGGCATCGCGTCTAAGAACTAAGGTGTACAAAATAATGTATATTGTGATTACATAACTAACGAGGAAAAGTACATACAATTTCCAGTAATCAACTATTTTGAACATTTATACATGTATGAATGAAATATAAATAACAGAAAGTTTGTAATTAAAATAATAATCCAATTCTAATTCTGCTTTCTTGGACACTCTTACTTCCCGCCCTTCCCATAGCTGTCTCGCAGCGTCACAGTGTGATTGAAGACAAGCTTATCAGTTGTGGAGTCCTTATCAACAATAAAATAGCCTGGTTTGCAGATTAAGAAGATGGAAAATCAGATGACACAAGAAAACAAGATTAATCACATGTAGATTGAATGCCTAAATTTGCACAAGAGATGTATAGCAAAAGCCAGCAAGCATTGGTTCTGAATATGAAAGATATAACTGAGCAGAGCAATTTGACATAACACCACCAATGAATAATGTCCAGGATACCAGAATTATAGTTCCAGATGTTAAATATTTAAAAAGCATATGACAAAAGATTTGCAACTGGAATTGACATTTCACTTCTTTTATTTTTTTATTTTTTGAGCATTAAGGAGGGGGAATCGAACCTGGGTCAATTGCCCAAAAAAATATGCACTTATCACTAAACTATGCCTCAGTATGCGACATTTCACTTGTTTAAGTCAATGTATATCTTAGATACACAAAACAAAAAAAAAAGGGTTTCAAATTATTATCAAGGCGTTCAAACTGGAATCTTTCCCCAACAGCTGCATTTTTAAGTGATATCACCAAGCCAATCATCAAGTTCAGCAGGATTCTGATGCAATCAATTATTGGTTCAGTTATGAGACATTTTGCGAGTAAAAAATAGAGTTGGAAAAAAATCCCACAGAAATTAAACAATTGCCAACCTCTGATTTAAATAGTTTGTCAAACAATCTGACTTCCACCTTCAGTGGATCATCTCCTGGGGAAGATTCGGCAACCCAGTGTAGAACCCCCTGCACAAAGATAAATGAGATTATAAAAAATTACCAACAAACAGAAATACAACTACCAACTCTCAAAAGAAAATCATTTGATAATATCTCATTTTGTAAGTACACTACAGCATGGAAGGAGAAGGGAAGAAAAGAAGAAAAGAAAAGGCCTTCGGTTTTGTCTTCTTGGAAGGATCATTTTCCGCCCGGATCTCAATGATAGTCTCATTATCATCAGCTAGTACAACTTCTTTGCACTTTATAGGGAAAGCATATCTGCACAGAGGTAAAAAAATCCTCCAATGTTGATGATGCAATTTTCTAATAACAGGATTGCCATACTGAGAATAAATCTATTATAATGTTGTCTGGATGGAAAGATTTTATGAATTTCAAATTAAATTGTATGAAAGAATTATAATTTAATTTTGAATTGATTATAATCATGGACATGGATGAGAACTCACTTGATGGAAAGATTTTGAGAAAATATGACTTTTAGATTAAATTGTATGAATGAAGTTTAATTCATTTTTAATTGATTACAATCATGAACATGGATGAGAAATCTGAGGTGGATTTGGACCCACCTTTTATACATATATATTTCAAATCTTAACATTTTATCCACATCAATAACCTCACTTCATTGACAAATCCAAATCTCTTCATCTCAAATCCCTCATCCAAACACAAACTAAGTGAATTTGTGGGTGCATACCTGAGTAGGACAGATTTACTTACCCGGTGCAAGCCCATAGTAATCCTTTGAATCTTTCATCCGAAAATCAGAATGTTCAATGTATACAACATTCGAAAATGGAATCTGAAGTGAGGAAAGAAAAGTAATAATGTAATAAATCATAAAGAGTGATGTTAAGGTACAAAATCCAACCAAGAAATCACACATTGAAGTTATTACAAATTAAACCAGTAGTATTTAAACCAGTCTCAGGTCAACTATGACATGAAACTGAAGTATGTTAGAAAAACACTGAAGCAAGCCAACCCAAAGCTAGACCAGACGGTTAAAAGGGGAAAATGGGATTTCTGCAGGTAGAGATCTTAGTTCTTGGCTGCAGTGCACTCTTCCAGTCAAAAAAGGAAAACAAAATAAATAAATCAAGCTAAGCCCAACTTCCAATACTGATATTATGGAAGCCAGAATAGGAGACTTCTAAGCCCCAATTAAACCTGAAATGAGACATTTGAGTCGTAAGCACTTAACCCAATCCTAATGATGTAGGAATACAACAATTAGCTTTTCCAAAGCAAAACCAGATGTGTACATTTGTACATAGTTGATATTTAAAGAATGTAGTGTTCTAATGGCTGTTGTAATTTTAAGTCCATGCTTAACCAAAGAAACCCTTATCTTAAATTCTCTCCTCTCTATGCTCTACTCATCCCAGCGTTTTATCTCCCTTAGACACTTAATTTTCTTCCAAATTGAAACCTCCAAAAAAACCATAATGAAAATGAAAAAAGGAGAGTAGCTTGTATTATTGAGCCAAGATCCTGCCACTGTTAACATACGTTACTTACTTATGAGTGATTGGTAAACTCTAATGTTGTCATATCATAAAAGATTATATTGTTTATTTCCTTGCAGCCAGCTAAACTTGATTTTCACAGATCAACTCAAGCCCACGACTACACTATAACTGCAGATTAAGCTGGGAACATTGGCTGCAACTCAATCTAGGTTATGTCAGGGTGGTCTAATCTCCTCAACGGGCTGAGTGTATGTCATCAACAATAGGCTCAAAATAGAGAAGGTAAATTGTGGTGATGATTCAAAATTTTAAAACAATAATGCCATAAAGAAGACTAAGACTAGCATTAAGCAGAAACATGTTGACCTTGTAAAAAGCAGAAGCATCTTCTGTTTGAGCATCAGGCCATTACTTTGCCTCAAGATAATTGAACCAGGTTCTAGGTTTGTAATGATCACCTAAGAACAAAGAAAAATTGAACTAAAAATGAGAAAATCAATCATTAAAAATAAATACACGCACATAGAGACAGAGATAAGATGAGAGGATGAAGGACAACCATTGTACGAGCTGCCGTTTTGTTCAATTCCTCTCTTATGTGATACTCGGGGCGATCCAAGCGTATCAAACTACCATCACTGCAGCACAATACACATGAACTATATATGAAAATAGAACAAAATAGAAACAAGTTCAATTCATCCAAAAATAAGTAAAAATAAAATGAGTAAGGCATGTCTCTAAGTCTAACTAATTGCAAAATCATATTAAAACCTTCTAGTGATTCCAATTCCTCGGACAAAAGCATTGATTGCAGTTGATGTTACACCCCGTAGCCTTAAACCAGCTAATGTCATAAGTCGGGGATCATCCCAACCATCAACATGGTTCTTTGTCACCAAGAAATTTAACTGCAACAGCATAGCATGCACAGCAACAATAAGATTTATCACAAACAGTACAACCAAATCAAAGTTCATGCCTTTCAAACAAGAATGCCAAATATGCTTGCTCACTTTACGCTTTGACATCACAGTGTTTGTAACATTTAATCGTGAGTATTCCCACACGTATGGCTGATAAATGCCCAAAGCATGTAACAACCAGAAATAGGAAGCACATCGTGTCTCAAATTCCAGTGTACATAGCTGCACAAAATATAAACAAACATTAGGGAAAAATAAAACAGAACCCAAAATAACAGTAAACACAAAAATATACAGAAATCAACTAATTGTCTACGTTGGAAACTTGGAACTCAGACATATAACCTCGTAGAGAACAGTAGAATTCAATCTAACTTAAAATTGAATTTGGAAGTCTTATCATATTAATCAGTTCTTATTATTTGTAAATCTAAACTAAACCATAAAGTTAATCCGTCACACCATCTTTGAAAACAGATCTCAGTTACCAAAATAGTCCAAAATTAAAATAAAATAAATGTAGAAAACGTAAAGAACAGCTACAAAATTAAAATAAAAGTATGTAGAAAAACACCAAGAACAAATATGGTGTACCGAGAGAATGATGTTTTCAAGAGAATCCATGATGCAATGAGCGTAATCATAATTTGGATAGATACACCACTTGTCTCCTGAATGTGGATGAGGAGTAAACTTGACAATGAAAGTGAAACCATTAGTACATGCAAAACTGAACAAGTCAACACAATAAATGATGTTTATCTGATAACACTTGCCTTGATTCTATAAGCAACGAGGTCATACATATTATAATTATCACTCTGCATATCTTGCTTCATCCTGAGTGTTGCCTTGCCTTCTTCAATCATGCCCCGTCTCATTTCACCAAGAAGTTTCAAAGACTCAGAAATAGGTCTGTCCCTCCAAGCACTGTTCATCTTCTTTTCTCTATACTCCTTGATCTCTTCAGGTGTCTAAGAAAAGCATTTACTTAAATAAACAATTATGGCTTCAATTTCGATAAACTCGAAATGAAAGTGCCACGAAAGCAAATTGCTATTTCATGCAAATCACTTTAATTGATACAGAAGGTTGCCAACAACATAACCCCAGAACCAGCTAGTATCACGAAGAGCATGCAAACCAGCATAGCATGCAGTCAATAAATGGGGCAATTGGATAAACTGAATGGCAATAATTACAGAATTTTTATATGATGCTTTTATTTTATTTTATTTCATTTAATTTTATATTTTGGGGGGGCATTGGGTGTGTGCCCGATTGTATGCCATAAGATGCTCAAAATTACAGTATCAATAAACTTCTGTCATTACCTGATGATCAACAAAAGCATGACCCCTCCTTGTCAGCTCAACAGCTAAATCATAGACTTCTTGGAAACAGTCACTAGTGTAAGTGATCTGCAAAAATAACAAATATGTCATAAAAGGCAGATCCACACAATACAGATGCCAACCAAATGGAGTACAATCCACTGGACAATCTCTTCAATATGATCAATATATTCCTTCTTTTCAGCCTCAGGGTTTGTATCATCATACCTAAAAGTGTCAAAGATCGATTGTAAGACTGAAATAATGGCAGATGAAACATCCTAATTCATTTCATAACACAAGAATCCAAATATGTTCAAGCAGCTATTCATTACCTTCCAACAGATGCTAGATACAGAAAATATGTTTATATGTGTGTGTGTGTGTGTGTGTGTGTGTTAAGGCTGTGATTCCTTAACAGTTTAGTAATTCAGATTCTAGGGTTTACAGGTTAAGAAACAGAAAGAACAAAAGAAATAGAAAGGAAATTGAGAAAGAACAAAGTAAGTAGAAGAGATTGAGAGAGAATAGGAATTTAGAGAGAAAGAATGATTAGAACTTTATCAATATCAGAATGATGTCAAAGGTTCGATCCTTAGCCTTTTATACACTGTAGTACAAGTTGTTATTCACTTAACAGACTTCTAGCACAGTTATATAACTCCAGTTGTCAATACTAACTACTTTTCTTATATTCCCGCATCCTATACAACTCCTGCTAACATATATTTATTCTTTAATTTATCCAAACAGCAACTAACTAAACTCTTCTTATTTCTTCCTCCACTTCTTCCTATAATATGTAACAACAATACTCTCCCCTTCAGCTCTTTCTTGTCCCCAAGAAAGAGAACAATTAGGAAATTGAGCCGAAATGAAAGAGTGGTCCTCCCAAGTAGCATCCTCCAATGGTAAATTTCTCCACTTTATCAGACCCTGCAACACCTCTTTACTGTCTATGGTAACAGTCCTCGTTTGAAGTACCAATTCAGGCCCAACTACTAACATATCATCCTGCATAGTTGGTAAATCTTGCAGGGGAAGTATCTGATCACCTAGCTTCTTCTTAAGTAGGGAAACACGGAAGACTTGATGGATAAAAGAAGTAGGAGGCAACTGAAGCTTGTATGCCACCTTCCCAACCCTAGCTACCACTTGAAATGGGCCATAGTATTTGGCAGATAACTTTAAGTGCTGCCTGAGTGCCACAGAGGACTGCCTATAGGGCTGCAACTTCAAAAATACCCAATCACCTACTACAAACTCCTTTTCTGACCAATGCTTGTCCTGCTGCTACTTCATTCTGTTTTGAGCAGTGGCCAAATTAGTCTTCAAAGTCTCCAATAGCTGCTGTCTAGTGTGTAATAAGTCTCCCACTGCTGCAACTTTAGAAGAATCAGGTAGCAAAACTGGAGGAAAAGGTGGGGAATAACCATAGAGAGCTTCAAAATTTGACATCTTTAAAGCACTATGATGTGATGAGTTACACCACCACTCAGCTGGTGAAAGATACTTGCACCAATCCTTAGGTTGTAGGTGAGTCATGCATCTCAAGTAATTCTCAAGGCATTGGTTGACTCTTTCTGTTTGTCCATCCGATTGTGGATGATAAGAAGTACTGTAATTAAGGGTAGTTCCCAACAGGTTAAAAAGTTCTCTCCAAAAAGTACTTGTGAAGATTTTGTCCCTGTCTGAAACTATGGATTGTGGGGCATCATGAAGTCTGAATACCTCATTAACAAAGACTTGAGCCACTGTCAAGGCTGTAAAAGAATATGTCAAAGGTTGGAAGTGTGCATACTTTGGGAGTTTGCATAGAACCACCAAAATGGTATCCTTTCCCTTAGACCTAGGCAATTACTCTATGAAGTCCATGGTTTTATGCTGCCATGCCTGTGAAGGAACAGGTAAAGGCTGCAATAAACCAAGATATACACAGTGCTTAGGTTTGCACCTAACACAAGTATCACATTTTTGAATCCAGTCCCTTGCATCTTTAAGCATGCCAGGCCAAAAGAAGTGCCTCTGCGACCTGCCATAGGTGACTTGTATACCTGAGTGACCTCCCAAAACACTGTTGTGATAAACTTGAATGAGTTGTTGCCTGAGAGAGGTACTGGTCCCAATATACAACCTGTTTTTATGCAGCAAAACCCCATTTTTTAACTGAAACCCTAGATGTGCATCTTTGTCTAGTGCCAAATGTGTGAGTAAATCAGTAGCCCTAGCATCCTATCATAGGAACTCACTATATTATTCATCCAAGTAGGCACCACTTGAGTCTGAATTGAGTAATTGACACTAGATAGCTGCTGATTGCAGGGTTTTGGTTGGAAATCAGCAGCCAACTGGTTGCAGGAACTTGGTTGTAGGGCAGACTGAGGTTGCAGGTTACCATTTCTTCTTGAAAGAGTATCTGCCACTTTATTTTCAGCCCCTTTTCTGTAGAGAATCTTGTACTCCAACCCCAGCAATTTCGCAATTCCTTTTTGTTGGAGATTTGTATGTAATCTCTGTTCCAAGAGATACTTAATACTTTCATGGTCAGTTTTAATGAAAAACTGACCTTGCTCTAGGTAGTGTCTCCATTTAGAAACAGCATATGTAATGGCCAGTAATTCCTTCTCATAAACTGATAAGAAGCTGCTCCTTGGGCCAAAAGCTTTTGAAATGAAAGCAATTGGGTGGCCTTGTTGCTGCAACACTGCCCCCATAGCCTAGTTGTTGGCATCTGTCTCAATGGTAAAGGGCAAGGAGAAATTAGGTAGAGCCAAGACAGGTGCCTGTGTCATCCTTCTCTTGAGATCCTCAAATGCTTGCTGGGCTGCTGCATTCCATCTAAAAGCCTCCTTTTTCAACAAATCAGTAAGTGGTTTACTGATTATGCCATAGTGGTGAATAAATCTCCTATAATACCCTGTTAGTCCCAAAAATGCCCTTCAATCCTTGACTGAGGCAGGAACTGGCCATTCTGTCATGGCTTTAATTTTTTTATGGTCAGTTCTACTCCTTGCCTTGTTATTATATGTCCCAATACTCTATTTGCAGCTGAGCAAAGGAGCATTTAGACAATTTAGCAAACAATGTTTGGTTCCTTAGGATTTGAAGAACAATTGCTAAATGTTGTAGGTGTTCCTTTCAAGACTTACTATACACTAAGATATCATGAGAAAAAAACAGCACAAACTTCCTAAGATAGGGCTGGAATATACTGTTCACGAGTGCTTGAAAGGTAGCAGGGGCATTTGTTAGCCCAAAAGGCATAACAGAAAATTCATAGTAGCCTTGGTGGGTTCTAAAGGCTGTTTTGTGAATATCCTTAGGCTGCATCCTAATTTGGTGTTAGCCAGCCCTTAAATCAAGCTTAGAAAATAGGTATTCTCCATTAAGTTCATCCAACAAATCCTCAATAATGGGTATTGGGAACCTGTCTTCAATAGTAGCCTCATTTAATCTTCTATAATCTATGCAAAATCTCCAACTCCTATCTTTTTTTCTTGACTAACAACACAGGGGATGAAAAGGGACTAGTGCTAGGTTGTATAACTGAGTTTTGCAGCATTTCAGTGACAAGCTTTTCAATTTCCTGTTTTTGGAAGTGTGGATATCTACATGGTCTTATATTAATGGGTTGGGTATTTGATAGAAGGGGTATTGAGTGATTATGACTTCTAAAGGGTGGTAAGGTTGTTGGTTCTGCAAAGACATCCTTATAGTTGTCCAATAGCAGTTCCAGGTCTGATTTAGGTGAAGGGGTATTGGAGTTGGTTACTGTTTGGTTGAAGTCAGGTGGAGGTAGTAATGAATGCTGGGGTATTGTGTCTGGTTTGTTGAGAGTACTGATGGTAGTAATGTCTCAAATGCTGAATAATGGGCTCTGAAAATCCTGCCCCATTCTTTTAAGAATCCCATTGGTTCCCTGCCAAGTATTCTTCTGTGTAACCCCCTTGAGGACTACTTGTTTCCCATTGAGGCTTAAGGTAATAGTTGAATT